>NDXB01009093.1:87522-99547 GCA_002631895.1 Agapornis roseicollis
CCAAAAAAAAAAAAAAAAAGGATTAAAATTTGAAATCACAGGTCTAATTTATGATATTTTTATAAATACACATCAGAGCTGCCTTTTTAAAGCTTCTCCACTTTGAATGTTAGGAAGAGACTATGAAATGTCTTTAGCTTGTTATTCTGTCTTTGCCATCCCCTTCTACTGTGATAAAATAGTGGCTGCTACCAATACTAATTTGTGCTAGTGTTGCCTCAGTGAACTAATGGGGAAAGCACATTTGTTTCATTTTCTAGATTCTAATTCTTGATGTACCACCATTCATATTAATTGTTAAGGGTGATTTTGATTTACTGCATGTGACTGAGCTAGTACTTAGATCATAATGAACATCATTCATTAATATAATGGTGAATGCAGTGTTTTCTGATAATGCTTTTGCTCACCTTGTATTTCTGGGTATTGTATCATATAGAGCAGTGCCCAGAGAAGGGTAGTACTTGTTGTTTCTGTCCCTCCAAGCAAAAGATCAACCACAGTCTGTACCATATTATCTGTATTAAATGTAGAAGTAGGGTCGTCTTTAGTCTGTAGAGTATATTCATAAGAAGATTATGAAGTGGGTAATTTCAGACGTTTTATCATTCACATAGAAATTGTCATTATTTGATGAAAACAATGAGCAGCCCATAAAAAAAAAAAGTTAATTGCTAAACACATAAAGCATGCGTATAAAAATTCTGTAGCAGTTACTTGAACCGCAGGTATGTGTAGTAGGCGTTGAGGCCAAGGAGAGGGGAGAGTGCAATAAATAGATACTTACTTTTGTTATTTGAGCTAGGTAGAAGTCAATAAGATCCTGTGAAACACCTGTTTTCTGTCTCTCATGAGCTTGGACCTCCTTCATAACTAAATGATGCATGAAGTCATTGTATGCAAACACTTTCTGATGAGGTCCTGGGAGGTGGTGCATAAGCCATGGGAAAGCATCATACATCTGTGATTTTAAACAAAAGGGAAGAAACAAGAGCTCCTCTAAATTGACAACCCAATTCTGATTTCCTGATAAGTCTGTGAAGTCACTGCTGCACATGGGCTCCTAATTAGGATGAGAGGCAATAGACACTAGTCAGAAAGATGTTAAATGCTGGCAACAGGTTTCCTGGAGTCTGTGTGAAATCTGATCCTTGGAGATTTGTGAGTTGACCAGAGAAGTCCCTAAAAACAATCTGATGTAATTAGACCTGCTTTGAACATGACATTGGATTAGCTGACATGCAGAGGTCCTTTATGTTGTAAATTATTCTACATTTGTAAAAGGAATTATGAAACTTTTACATTGCCCTCTACTTGAACTTAGCTCATCAACAAATATCAGACAAGTTTTCTATTAGGAATATGCAGTGGTCAAAATTGTTGTGATCAAGTTGTCAATATTCAATAATCAGAATTTCTTTCTTTAATACATAAATTGAAGATTGAAAAGATATAGATGCTGACTTTACCTCTCAGTCTTAGAAGACTTTCCTCCAGGGGAAACTGGCATGTGTATTTTTTAAGCAGCTTTGTTTAATAGACTTCAGTCCCTAGGGCTACTGGCAGAGCCTTTGTTTTACTTATGACCTGTGATGAGGAATGTATTGACCAGTGCAGACTTCTTCATCCCCATCAGGTAACCAAAATATCAACATCATATAATAGTGGATATCAGGTCACAGGGAAGCAGGCGAATGATTTTACTTTTTGGATGTGTATCTAATAATGCAACACGAGCTTCTGAAAATGGGTGAATGGGAGTAATTGAAGTGAATCTGGCTCACAAGCAGATTTTATCAGCCTTGATTTTTACTCTAATGTGTTATTTTGTTTTTCCTAAGACATCTCTCTATGGAAACGTTAGAGATCTGGTAGTGTTATGGAATGCCGGTGTGTCAAAATCTGCACAACATAATAGCTAGGCTTTCAAGAACTTAAAAATATTCGTCTTCACGTGATGAAATCATCACCTTTATCTTACAGGAAGCTCACATCTTGGTGGTAATATGAATTACATGAGAAGCAGGACTGTAAAGCCTCAGTTCTTTTTAGCTGCACGTCTGTATTCTTCAGACTAAGTGAAAATAAATTTTAAAGGTTGTTTTCATATTAAGGTTTAAGAATCTTGCATGCATACTACTCTGCAAATGATTACTTGTTTGAAATACGTTACATATTTTGGAAATCAGTGAAAACCATCAGTGATCTAGAATTTGAGTTTAAGAACACAAGATTAACTGATGTAAAGGAGGAATATGAGGTAGTAATGACATATACAAGGTATGTGTTAATTTACTTCTGCACAGTGGCTCACAGAACAAGGGTATGAAAATGTCTGGTAATCATCTTTTAGTTTGTTTGTTTCAACTTGTTAAATGCAAATGCACTTTAAGGAGTAAGAACGAGAAAATGAAAATCTTACCCTGCCCCAGATAGTAGCTTGAAAGTAGATCACGGAATAAACAGCTTTGATAAGTTTGCTGAAAGATTCATCTTCACTGGAGAAGCGGTGACCAAAGACAACAGCACAAATTATATTTGCAACAGCCTGGACAATGGCAGTGTGGGGGTCAAAGGGTTTGCCTATGAATATAGGAGGTGCCATGAATATTGATGCACAGTGAGAAAAAAGTAGATCAAACTATTTTTAGATAAATTTCACACAAGTAAACTTTAATAGAATTAGTTTAATACAATTTAACTGTATGGATTGTAAGAGCAGAGAATCTCTGTTTTCAATCTGCTTTTTACTCTTGTAAAATACAGTGATTATCAGTTTTGAGAAGACAAACAGTGGGTCTCTTTCCTTCTCTTTGACTTGTGGTCTGGGTTGTGTGGAAACACAAGCAATTAATTAGAGCATAAGCCTTCAAATCTGGAGGCAGGTATTTTAAGTTTGGCCATTAAAAAAAGAAATCAAACATTTGTCCCCCAACCCCAAACAAAAAACAAAACTATTTGAAAGTTTTAATTTCTTAGACATGTTGAAAAGACTTCTCTCATTCTGGTTTTCAAGCACAGCTTAATAGTTCAACTACGTGTATTTCCACACACACAGCCCCTCCCCCCCTCGACTGAAAAGGCAAAATCAAAAAGGGTTAAATCCAGAAAAAATGAAATTAAGTACACATTTAAATGACAAGGACAACCTGTGAATTCTACTACTATGTAAAATTCTGGATTATGGATTTCTGACTTCAGTCTAATGCTTGTAGTCCTTCTGGGAAGAGTAAATACAATTACTGAGTCTGAGGAAGGATTGCATGGAAGGTAAATACTTGGGCTGTGTAGGGACTCAAGTTGATGGTTTGTTCATCTTGTACATTTTAAAGGTCTGGGAATATGTTGTTCTCGGAATAGAAATGGGCCATTTTGCTGTGTCTAGCACAAGGAGAGCTGGAGAGAGAACTTAGGCAACTTCTCTGTGTTTTCATATCAGTGTGGAACACAGTGTCCTGAAGGATTTGGCTGTTTGGAATATTTACATTTAGTTGTCTTATTTTGACATCCTCTTAAAATTCTATTGGTTTCTATTTCAGTCAAACCTTAAAAAGAATTTTTGTTGGACAACTGAATGATACATTCCTTGCATTGGGGTTGTTTCTCTGCCAAATCCTAAAGTCTTGCTGTCCTAGAATGATTCTCAGCAGGTCACAAGTTGTGTATTTTATGGAGAACAACATAGGGTTTTTCTGTACTCCTGAAATGTAGGAATTCTGACCAGCTGTCACCAAGACTGTGTTGATAATAAACATTTTTTCACTATCCTTTTTTCAAAAAATAATTTTATGTTGCCCGCTGTGCAGACAAAACATTTTTTTGTTTGTTTTTTGAAAGAATGCAATTAAGAAGCTGGTGAAAGTTCCACTAATATGAAAAATATCCATTACTTGTAAAAATGTACTTTGAAACTTTTCCTTCCCTAACCTACTGTATTCCAGAAAAAGCATGAAGTGTTAGTTTTCTAGTGAATTTACCTTTTGTGTTTGCAAAGATGTCCACAAGGTGACAGGCCTCTGCTTGAATTTGGTGCTCCAAATTGTTCTTACCAAGTGCCAGAGTTCTTATAATGGTCATGCCAAAGCGTCTCTGCTGCTTCCAGGTGTGCCCACTTGTCAAAAAAATACCTGAAGAACACAGAAACATTAATTTCATTGCTGGGAAGGGAAATCCTTTTATGCAGGAGGCAAAAGTTGATTTGGGTTATATCTCACTAACAAAGAAGACACTGTGATTTTAGATACTGACTTTTGGTTTCTACATTAGGTTTTTACGACTGCCAGGTTGCTCATAAATGTGACCCTGGAAGATGAGTGGTAGTCAGTTTTGGCAAGGACAGATCAGTTCTGTCTATAGATGTGTTCTGGTTTAGAAGTGGTATAGCTGAAAAGCAGCTTCTCTAGGTAAATATTCCTTTGAAACTGTTGGAAAGAAAAGAAGTCAGTAGCATGCCTTGTAAGAGGAGAAATTCTTTTTTTTCCCCTTTCCTTACTATGCTAGCTCTGCATAGAGCTTTTTTACTTTCTAAGCCCTGTGTTGTATAGCAGTAACTCATGAACACGTGCATGTATAGGAAAGCTTCTTTATTCTTTACATCTTGTTTGTATTTCAGTATTTTGGAACATCTTGTACCTTTCTCACCCATCATATCCCTGTAGAACGGGGTGAGAGGTCTTCCGGAAACTTCCTCAGAATGGGTGATAATGCCATCTTTTACTGCTTTGTACCCATTTAGTACAACCATAGGTGTCTGTCCCATCCACAATGTGTAGATGCTTCCATAGATGTTGGTTAACTGAAGAGTTAATAACAGTAAATTAATAAACATAAACAAGGAATGCATACATTTAAGTACTTATTTTAAGAGTTTTCTGTAACTGTAACTAAGCTCATGTGCCCTCATTGAGTTGAATTGCAGGTTTCGGAAAAAAATTTACTGTTTTGTTGTGATATGCTTTGGGAATAGAAGATAATTGTATTTTATGGAATAAAGATGGAGGACATCTCTCAGGAGACAACCTCTGAAAATTTCACAGGAAGAGAAACAGAGGTCCTCTCTGACAGCTCAGAATCAAAGAACGAATCAATACAGAGCTTTTCTGTTTATTTTATTAATGAACCTAATTATAGATTTTCTTGCCTCTAACTTCTGAAGAAAGCAAAGAAATTGTTCTGCAGTCTTTCCTATAGCTTCCATGTGTTTTTTCACGTTTTTCTCTATTGTCTTTCTTAAGATCATTCTTGCATTTTTCCTTAAAATAGTTCCTTAAAAGTTCCTTCCTTTAAAAAATAATTTAAATTGGCCTATAAAGCAATCATGCTGTGAATGTAACAGCAACAAAATTTTCCTGCTTTTTTTTTTTTAGTAATGATCTGTTTACTGAAGATAATCTTTTTGCTGTACAAATAAGAAAAGAGTCAGTTTAGAGTATATGTTTGGTTTTCTAATGGAGATCAGACCACGTGTGGCCTGGAGATGTTTCAGTGACACTGGTATCAGGCAAAGGAATTTCTCCTAGAGATGATTTACAGGGCTAGATATCAACACAGAAATACAGAATGAAACTGTCCATGGAATATCATGCTATTGACAGTGCTTGTGATAATGTTATGCATGGGCGTTACTGTATCCAAAAGAGAAAGACAATAACAAGGAGTAAAGCAGTTACGGTGTTTATTACTCAGAAATGTTTTTAATAGCTCAAGGTCCTTGTATTCTTTATCAAGCTTGAGGTTAAAAAGAAAAATTAAAAAAAAAAAAAATAAATCTAAGTTTAGACTGTGCCTGTACAAAATACAAGTCAAGTTAAAATAGATTCAGACTGATTTTCTGACCACAGTGATAAATACCTTAGTGAGGGTTTCTCGACGAAGTCTAAAGTCCAACAGCCACAAGTTTCCAATGATGGGGAGGGGAGCTGGTCCTGGAGGAAGCTGGGTGCGCATCCACTGCAGCTTTAGGAACTGCAAAATCAGAAGACACACTACTAGAGCTATAAAAACCTCTGCAATCCCCAGCATCTTATTAAAAATAGCCAATATAAGACGTCCTGTGAAAGTTTGGAGTTGCACAGGTGAGTTTGCTGCTTCGGAAGTTAAACTTCTTCTGTAAAGAGCCTGTCTGCTTTAGCCCTCTCTCTCTTTTTCTGACAATTACAGTTTTCCCAAGCTGAAGTCCTTAGAAAACTGAAATATGTGATCCCTTTGCAGTTAGCTAAAGTCACGCCTACTCTTTTGTATGACTTGTCATTATGAGCTGTTTCTTTTTTCACTTAGATCCAGTATCGATACTAAGAAGGAAACAAAACTCTAAGTGATAATTATTGAACAATTATCCAAGGATATAAAGGATATAATGATAATACCTCATGCAGTTTCCTGTAGTTAAACATTAAAATGCCAAGGATATGTGACTTAGTACCTTTCTGAAATACTACGATTCTTATGGGGCTTCTTTTATAGAAGAAGAAACATCTACACAGTACCTGTTGGTTAGGCTATGGTCTCTGAGGTGAAAAAGAATTGAATTAGTGCAGCTTAAAGCTAAATCATTGTGGTTGGTTGGTTTGCTTGTTTGTTTTTTTTACAAAGTGTAATTTAAGTATTAGAATATCTACTTTCCCCTTTTATAGTATTCTAGGTATTATGTAGAACACAAATGAGACATTGTTCAGTGCATTGTATGGTGTTTTCTGAATTCATTTTATTTCTCATGATAAGGATTCAAATTTGCTGTTGCAAATTTTGGTGGTGAAAAAATGCAGCTTCTATTTGCTCTGTGGAAAAGAACCAATAAACTGAAGAAACAGGTGAAACTTTCTATTGATTTGCAGACAAGCTTTCCTGGAGATGCTTGTACCAGTATGTAACAAATTTTAACTTACTTCTCTGTTAGTTGCTAACCTTGGTGTAATCTGTGGACTACAGTATATTGCTTTGAAAGTTTGGGTCATCTCCACCATTGGAAGGCAAATAGAAATGGCATAATTCTGGTGGTTTGGGGCAAGATGGGATTTAGGTAATCTCTTCATCTTCCTTTCAGATTTTATTTTTTTATTTGTTTTAATTGTTATTCATTTGGGACAGGATTTCAGACCTCATCTTCCATTTACCTACTCCTGCTTGGATGGCAAAGTCTGTTTTCCCCTTGCTTTCAATGTACAAATTGGACATCTTGCTGATTCAGAAGCAAAACAAGTCGTACCAGTGAAACTGGAGTTGACTTAGAGTGCCTCCGTCTGCTAAGTGAACTGTCAGGAGCCATCTCTTTTGGAATCTAGGAGGCAAAGGAAAAAAGATATATGATTCTCAAATATGTGGGACTTCCCAGGTTGAGTCATTAGTGTGTATGGTGCTTCAGAATTTAGCCCTAAAAATCGTCTTCAGGGTGCCCTGTTTCATTATTTGTTGCTCTGTGGTTTTCTATGAATTCTGACTTTGCATGGAGTTTTGTGGGGTTTCTTGCTGTTGTTGTTATTATTGGCTGATATTTAAATTGGAGTTTTCAACACCTTGATCAAGAACTCAGCTAATGTTCTGTGTTCAGGTATATATAGGAGATTAAGGGATTCCATACAATTGTATAAGTTGCCTGTTTTAAAATTTTATCTTCATTTCTCTGAGCAGGCTTGCTTGAATTTTCCAGTCTGCAGTTTCCACCTCAAAACTTTTCAGCAAAATCAAGGCTATTGATTGGCATCAATGTACGCTATGATCATGAAATATAAAGATTAAGTGCTGTGCATGGGCTTCTTGAGAATTCCTGTAAATTCCCTGAAACTTCAAGCAACCATCTGAGTGATACAGGTATGGACGCTCCTTTCAGTTAGTTTTTGAATGAGTTTGATTTTGATTTTTGGTGAGTTAATAAAGGAAAATTTGTAAAGTACAATCTTGCATTTTCAGTCTTGCAAAACGTGTAGATGAGCATTTGTCTTTTTTGTGTTAGTGGCTTTTAATAATTTCAGATTCAAACATGAAATATAGGGCAGCTCCAGGGGGCTGCAGAGTAGCAGTGGCATTACAGCATTTGCTTGCTTTACTTTTCTGTGCAGCCACCACTCGACTTCTCTATGCAGTACCATGCAGCTGTTCTACTTTAGTGGGCTGCATGTGCTGATACTTTCCAGAACGTGCAGAACTATCAGAGGACAAGGTGAGTGCCTGTGTGCCTTTTTTATCTGTTCATCTAGGTTTTGGGGCAAGAATTGGAAAGAGAAAGGGTTAAGTAGCATCATTTTCAGTAGCATGGTTCTATGAATCGTACACTTGACAAGTAGGGAAAAAAACGGAGATAAATAATTTAAAATTAAATACCTCCTATGGTTTTATCAGCCAATTCTGACAGTTCCAGGATAACTCTTATGCTATTGATCAGTCATTTCTCCACTCAATTTTCCAGGTTTTTGTGCTATTTGAAACTTTAAAATGAGTTATCTGCTGAAATTATCTAAATAACTTGACTTACAGCTTGCGTGCACCGGAACTTGATTTTTTCGTGTCACTGCTCACAGCGTTGCAGCCTAGATCTGTGTGAGTGGTCTTGCTGCTTCCACTGTGACCCTCTCCTTCTGCCTGTGGTCTCCTATCCCAGACCTTTCTGCAGGGTCAGTCTGGTCCTGCTGTGTACGGCTGAGCCTGAGAAGAGGCTTAGTCTGAGCCTGGCCTTTTGGACACTGAGCGGTGTGTTTTCTTGCTGCTAGCTGAGAGCTGTGGTCATGCTGAAGTAGGACGAGGGAAAGTTATTTCAGAAAAGCTTAGGCTAAAGTTTACAAACAAAGGAAAAGCAAGAAAACCGGTTTAGGATAATGCAGTATTCCTTATTTTAATATTTTCAGTATATGTGAGCAGTAGCTCTTCACATAAATGTTGCTTGGTCTCCTGTGACACAAATACTATTGCAGGAACTCACCAGTCAAGATGACAGATGTTAAATTTGGTTGTTTTGAACAGATAAGGGAATACGCTTTTGTAATGAAGATTTCAGGACATAGGAGTGAAGCAAATGCAACAACTGCATAGAACAGGGAAAGAACACCTTCAGAAAGGTGCGAAGCAAACAAATGATGAGTGTGATGTGCTGGAGGTGGCAAAGGTTCCTGCTACACCTCTGCCCAGGCTGTGTGCCACCTGTGGCCATAAGTACCAGAGTTCACTTTTTTACCGTTGTAGAGACAGGCTCAGTGTGTATTGGAAATGTCAGAAGCGTTTACAAAATGTTGTCAGCTCTCCCTTCAGTGGGAAAAGAGGGAACAGTAGGTGTTAATGGTGAATTCTGTTCACTGTGTTTACAGGAAAACCTCTGGACCCCAGTATGCCTGTTCTTGCTGTCTCAAATGTGATTTGTTCTGTGATTTTTGGGATACTTTGACGACTTGATTGAATCAATTGAAATTATAACAGTGTTTCAGAACAGCATCTCTTTTTTTGTGAGGAAAATGAATTTTTGTTTGGTTTTACTTTATATAGATAGACAATGAAAAAGGCAACTTGCTTGTTACTTTTATAACAAAAATAAATACTGGTGCACCTGGAATTGTTGGACTGTGCATCAGAACAGTCATTATAAATGCCTAGTTCAAAACTTGTTTCGATTGCTTATGTTTCATCATAGCACAGAAATTTCCATGTCTGGTGAACAGGGATGGAAACATACATTGCTACATGTCTAGGAGACGCACAAAAGACTTTCTTTGATGATACTATTTGGATGAGATAGGTAGTATCTCTGAACTCTTCTTACATTCCACTAACAACAATGAATTTTAAAAGCTCCTTTGATTATAATGATGTTTATACAAATTTGGAGTTATGAGAGAAAACTAGAAAATATTTTTGTTTCATTCAGGAATTTTTATTTTCTATCTCTTTAATGTTACTTTTATTTTGAATAGGACCAGTAAATATTCCTGTGATGCAAGGTGGTTCTTTTCTTGTGTGCCGTAACTTGAATTGTTCAGTTCACATCTACTAACTAATGGAGATGCTGACGCTACTTATAATGAAGAAAACTTGATCCAGACTATATTTGGGCTCTTTCTGGTAGGCACAGAAACTACAGCCACCACTTTATGTTGGACATTGCTTTATATGGTGATTTATCCCGATATTCAAGGTGAGCACACCCAAATGTTTCTGAAACTTTTTAGAAATTATACATCTTTGAATGGTAGTAGAGCTTGTTCAAGGAATACTAGAAGAACTAATTATTAGGGTATGAATCAGGTGAACTGTATGTATCTGTTTCTTGCTGTATCTTTTCTAGCATACAGGCCAGTCATTATGGTTTTGTTTTTAAGAGATCCATATAAAATACAGGGTGTGAGTCTTAGGGTCAGCCTTTTCAGCCCATGACTGCTACTCTTTGGTGTGCTTCTGGCTTCTTTGCAACAGAAATAATTTCCATACAGTAAGAGATTGCTAATATGTGTGGTTATTCCATGAAGCTTAAAACTTTAATCATAGACATTTATATATAACTAGATATTAAAAAAGATTGAGGTGAGCAGCTTGAAACTACACAATATATATTCACATAGAAGAAAGACACAGGTTGGCAGACTAAAATAAGTAAGAAAAAAAAGTCAAAGTGTACAGGATAGAAAGGATTAAAAGGTATACAAATAACTTCAAAGGCTTCATATTTGACAATTTAAGCAGGCTACCAGACACAGCAGGAGGCTGGCAAGAAGAAAATCATGGAAGCGGTAAGAAGAAGGGATTTCCCATTGTTGTTACCTAACACCTCCTCAAAAGACCTAAAATTTGAGCCTGGATTGCACATACTGAATTTTCACACCTTATCTTTCGCTCTCTCAGGATATATTAAAATAGTCTTAACTTTCCTGATGCACAAGGTTAATCGCAAGGACAGAGGCTGTAAATTAATCAGATCATTTCAGCTCAGGAATTAATTGCAATTTACCATTTCAGCTCAGACTGGCAGATAATTACAGAACAGCAATTAGGCCATCTATAGATGACAAGCAAAATTTGTGTGGTTCTGAATGAAGAGCAGTCCTTGATCAGTTACTAAGTTGGTCTAACAATGAATAACATTTCATTTTTGAGTTGATTTCCTGCCTGTAAAAATAAATGTTAATAAAGATCTTTTTCTAAATCAGCTCTGAGTAGTAAAAATAACAGGAGCCTAAATATTCTTACAGAATGACTTTGTCTGCTACCATTATTTTTAAAGTATTACTTGGGTATGCTATGTATAAACAACTTCAATGTAAATTTTTACTGAAGTCATCTGCATGAGCATTTGAAGGCATTCTTATTTTATAAAATATTTTTTCCATCTTGTTGAATTTATTCTTGCTGTAAAAAAGCAGTAGAAAAAATTGTGAATATGGTGTTTATCGATTGTTGTGTATTTGAAGTTGAATATTCCTCCTTAGAGAAAGTCCAGAAGGAGCTGGAAGCTGTTCTCTATTGTTCCTGTTTAATTTGGTACAAGAGTGGAAAAAGGTTGCCCTATGCAAATGATGTAATTCACAAGATTCAACAATAAAGTAATGCAATCTTAATTGCACTTCACAGAGAGAACGTGAAGAACACATTGCTGCTAGGATTTCCTGTTTCAAAGGTATAAATATGCTGTATATCTGAATATCTGAGGTCTCGTACACTTGTAACAGGCTTTAAAACTGATTTAACAACTTTTTAACAAATGAAGCCACTTTAGCTAGTGATTCCCAGAACACTGTCCTTAGTTAGTTTCTTTTGGTGTTTGCTCCGAATCCTGCAATAATTCATTCAGCTTCATTTATTCTTTCAATTCTTTAATAGATTGTTTATCAGTTATCTCACTTTGCATCTGTCAGTATGAATTAGCATATCGTGACCGACAGAAGATTTGGCACTACTGAAGAATTCTTGGATCCCTTTCTGAGCATGGTGCTTAAGGACTTGTCAAAAGTGGATATTTAACGTTTTGCTGTTTGGTTATTGGCAGCTGACAAGGTTTGGGGGCTGGTTTTTTGGGGGTTCTTTTTTTTTTTTTTTTTTTTTTACCCATTGG
>NDXB01009093.1:99656-131496 GCA_002631895.1 Agapornis roseicollis
TTTTTTTTTTTTTTTTTTTTGACAGCACTGGGAGTACGCTGTTCCTGTAGGAATGTCCCAAGTGAATAGGGTATGCCAACATAGAATGATTATTCTTATACACTGATTAGCTGACAGTGCCATCTGTGGGACTGAGGTAATTATAATCTGTAGTCATTTCAGGTACCTCTGCCTGTTTTAAAGCACCCCAGTCTAATAGGCAGAGATGTGTGAATTCAGCAATGACTTAATTCAACATGTGTTGCCAGTTTCTTTCCCTCCAGGATTACCTTTGTGGGACAGTTCAACCCTTTCCACTGCTATAAGCTGGATGACAGCATGTCCCGACAGGTAGGTGATTGGTGTGAAGTTCCCTCCATACTGGAACTGCAAACATCCCATGGCAGTAGCTGGTAAGGGTGTGCTTCATTTGTATGCACGTGGATAGCAGGAGGAGAGGTAATGACAGCAGCAGTTCCCTGCCTTTAGCACCAAAGTTAAAAATCACTAATCCTAAACTACAGCTGGTAGTTAGTATTAAACAAATACTGCTTCTGGCCACATTTAGTAATTATGAAGAAAATGGAGCCTTGACAATCTCATAAATACATTTTCCATCAAATAAATGAAGACGAATCCCATGCCTGAGACCTAAAAGAACCCACTATTTATCTTCCTTTTCAGCTAGAGAGATCCATATTCCAGGCTGCCTTCAGCTGCACCCCTCGCTAAAGCATCTACTGAGCTCAAAACCAAGAAAGTTTTAAAGATACTGGATGTCAACAAATAAAACCTTCCTACCTGTGCAATACTCTGATTCCCTCCAGAGCCTCTGCTCCTGTTCTTCCCTGTGTTTGTCTGATGTCTCCAAAATGTTGTTACCTTTACAGTCTATACCATCTTCCTAATTTACCTAATTTTCTTATTTATCCTAATTCTTTTTTGTTCTTTATTTTTGTCCTTGAGTCAAGTCTGTCCCTTGACTATTCTTCCACCAGATGTCCTTCATTTTCACAAAGTCCTAGAAGGACTGTTCCAAGTGATTAAATGTACAGTTCTGAGCACAGCCTCTAAGCAAGTTATTAGGGGTCATTTAAGGATTAATGAGATTTTCCTTTCAGATTCTTTTAATACGCTTGGACACTTGAGCCTTAAAGATCTGAGCAGGTTACAAAATATTCCTAGATAAACTGGAATGTAGTCCTTCAGTGTCACCTAATATGAGATTAAAACTTATCTGCATACTCTTATGCTGTAGTAATCAGTGGTGTCTGTTCATACTTTCTAGGGAAAACTGCATGTTTTAGATTAAGAGCAAACATTTCAGAGCATGAAATTCAGCTTTGAATGTGCTTGCTATACAAGCCGTGTGTATTGGCTCTAAAGGAAGATCTGCTCCCCTTTTAGAAAGGAGAGGTGAAGTACCTCCTTAGGGACAAGAGTGTGAAATATCACTATTCCAGCTCTCTTCATCCCTTTTCTAAGGCTAAGTGACAAATCCAGGAAAGAAATAATGTAATCTTGGTTATCCTGGGGAGTCCATTTCAGTGCGCTTCTCTCACTGTGTTTTCTGGTGCCTGCTAAAAGACAGAGCAGCCAAATGAACTTGCCACAAAAACCACAGTGACTTCATCTTTCTGCCTTCAGGAGCTGATGTTATTTGTAGAACAGCACAGAGCACAGAGGGACTAGCAGCTCGAGGTGACTATACACTCAGCTTTTCCTATACGTAATGTGAGTTTCCTAGCTACTCTGACTGGGAGGGGATGGAGCCACCATGAAGGTGCAAGACTGGTGTGGAAAAGACATATAAAAAGGTACTGGCCATTCTATTCTCTACAGATCACTCTCCTTTCCTTGCTATCATCTCATCTCCAAAATCCACTATAGATATTCTCTGGCTTGAGCTACCGTCCTGCTTTCAATTTTTCTTCCAGTTTGGCTGCAATTGGCTTCACTCTGCCACAAAGGCTAGCGTGAAATAAGCCTTCAGAGGACCACTCACATATATATATACTGTAGTGAACCCAGGTAGGAGGGAAGTATCTTGTGATAATTCTCAAAACACATATTAAATTGCACTCATAATAATAATATGTAAGATCTTGTTACTGTTTGCCTTCAGAGGGAGCTCTAGCCAATTTGTTTGAACTTGGTAGAAAGCTCAACTCCGAACTTATGTACAAGATGACAGTTAAGAGTGGGGGAATGCATCTTTACCTTGTATTGGAAGAGACCTTCAAATGTCATCTAGTCCAACCCCTCCTGCAATGAGCAGGGAGATCTTCAACTAGATCAGGTTGCCCAGAACCATATCTAGCCTGGCCTTGAATGTCTCCAGGCACATCTACCACTTCTCTGGCAACTTGTGTCAGTATTTTACCACCCTCATTGTAAAAAATTTCTTCCTGACGTTCAGCCAGGATCTCCCCTGTTTTGGTTTAAAACCATCACCCCTTGTCCTGTTGTAACAGGCCCTGCTAGAAAACCTCTCCCATCTTTTTTATAGACCCCTTTTAAGTACTGAAAGGCGCAATAAGGTGTCCCCAGAATCTTCTCCGGGTTGAACAACCCCAGCTCTGTCAGCGTTTCCTCACAGGGGAGGTGCTCCATCTCTCTTGACATTTTTGTGGCCCTCCCCTGTTCTCTATCCAACAGGTCCATCCATGTGTTTCCTGTGCTGAGGGCTCCAGAGCTGGATGCAGTACTCCAGGTAGGGTCTCACCAGAGCAGAGTAGAGGAGGAGTCATCTTCCTTGACTGCAAGTCATGCTCCTTTGAATGCAACTCAAGATATAACTGGCTGTTTGGGCTGCAAGCGCATACTACTGGCTCATGTCCAGTCTTTCATGCACCAGTACCCCCAGGTCCTTCTCTGGAGGGGTAATCTCAATCACTTCATCCCCCAGCCTGTATTGATACCAGGGTTTGCACCAATCCCAGGTGCAGGACTCTGCACTTGGCCCTGTTGAGCCTCATGAGGTTTGCATGGGCACACCTCTCCTGCCTGTCCATGCCCCTTGGGATGGCATCCTGCTCCTCAAGCATGTCAACTGCACCACTCAGCTTGGCATCACCTGCAAGCTTGCTGACAGAGCACTCAATCCTTACTGAACTCCCTTTACTTGTTCTTCTCATCTTGCTTCTGTCTGTTGTAGCATACATTTGGCAGATGTTCCTTGTTCTTGTGTCTTCAGTCTTTGTTCTGATTCTCTCTGGTATTCTCTTTCTGGTTTACTCCCATTCTTATGCTATACAGTGGTTTATCTTCCCTATTGTATACAGTTTTGTAAATTACATGCAAAATAGCCATACTTATGTTCCCTAACAACATTGTTCTATATGCACCAAGATAAAAATTTGATAGCTACGGTATGGATTGCAGCCACTTCACCTCCACAAGCAGAAGATACAGGGGAATAATGGCATTGTTGAAGAAAATGGCCTGAGGCTTTATTAACAGCAGTAAGAAAATACTATTTTGGAGGAGCAGTTGTCAGAAAGCTTAAGAAGAAAAAAAAAAAAAACCCAAATGGGTAAGGGCCATCTTCTCCCTTCCTCCCTCTGGTAGGTCACTGCTGACAGTATTGCCAACTGTGTTTTGTTGTNTGTCAGAAAGGAAGAAAAAAAAAAAAAACCCAAATGGGTAAGGGCCATCTTCTCCCTTCCTCCCTCTGGTAGGTCACTGCTGACAGTATTGCCAACTGTGTTTTGTTGTGAAAATGTGTTGAGTTCTGGAGAATGTAATCAGCACCAGGGTATCGCTGTTTCTGCACATGGTCACTCTGTCCTTGTTTCCTGGTTTTCTGAATCTTAACCCATGTTCCCAGGATCTTCTATATCCCTGGTGGGGATTGAGTCCCTGCAGCTGTTGCTTTGTCATTTAGGAAACCCATCATGCAGGGAGATAGGAGATATTGTGTTGGCTACGTGCTACAGTGTCTGAATCCTGCTAAAAGGCTTGAAAAAGGTTACTACTCCAAAATCATTGCTAGGGATGAGTTATTGTGTTTATACACATGGGCCAAGGAGCTGTGCCATCTTAGCGAAATATCTGGGAAGAATTAAGTGGACCCTGATGTTTCAGAGTTTTACACTTATGAATCTGGCAGGAACAAAGATAGCCCTGGAGGAACTGGAGATCTAAGAAGGATTTTGGAATTCTGTTGCCTGCTATAGTAATATAATGTTAAAGCATATATATCCTGTTTAGTCCCAGATTGTTACCTGGTGGAGAGGAAGTTGCGAATTTAATGTAGTTCCTTGGGAAGAGGGAGATGATGCTGGGTAAAGAGGAGATACAGATAAAGACCAGCTGAGTAGAGAGAAATGTGGTCTTCGGCCAGTGCAAAGGGGCGGCATGATGCAATGCCATTGGTCACCTCATGCTGTGGTAGGGAAGCCATTTTAGGAGCTGGCCAGCACGTAGGGAATGATGTGGCTGCCATTTTGAGTGAGCAGTGGGGCGGCAACCAAGCTGTCACAGGCAAAAGTTGCAGAAAGATCTGGGGAAAAGCATCTGGACTGGTGCCTGGAGACAACCTGAGGGGAAGGCAGGCTGCTGGCTGGCAGGGAATGGTTTACACAGCTGTGTCATGCAGCTCTTCAGAGAGAGGAGGTGGGGGAGGGCTGGGCCTTGAAGGTGCTTCCTCATGCCCACTCCCTTCTCCAACACAGTGGTGATCACCTTTGCTGATCTGCTTTCTGTTCAGTTCTATTTTATCTTTTCAGCTGCCCTATTTTTTCATGGCTGTTCCTGCCCTGTGATGTTGCCACCATTTCAGACAGGGAAAGAGGACATGGCTGCTGCCAGGACAAGGAGTTGACTTCATGGAAGGAAGCAGAGGGCCAGAGTGGGAAAGACAGGAAATCAACTTCCTCCTCAGGAAAAATACCACCAGAAAAAGATTTTAAAACCTCCTGAAGTGGTCAGAGCATGAGAGGAGACATGGATCCCCATACCAGAGGAATCTGTTGAAGAAATGATGGCAAAGGAGTGAGGGAGGAAGAGCTTTAGGTTGATGTTAAGACTGTGATGAAAGACGTGGGTGAATCTGACAAGGGATTTGTGAGAAATAACTGATATGTGAAAACTCAAGGCTGCAAGGCTAAAGAAAGAGGTCCTGTTGTGAGATGGCAGCTGTGGAGGTGGCAAAGGCCACAGGCCTTAGCTTCTTCACTTCCCTGTGGAAAAGATCACTCAACAAAAATGGCACTTCCTGGTGAGAAGATGGAAAATCTTTGAATATCTAAAAGGCCAGGGAGTGTACTACATTAATTCCGTGTGAAAAATTCTGATAAATTGATTAACCTTAACTAGATCTTGTAAAATTACATTGGATACAGAGCAGATAAAACTTACCACAATGTCTGTTTTATAAGATTTTTTTTCCCCTCTGGAAGAAGAGAGTTAGGTTAGAAATTAGTGCCTTGAAAAATAAGCTTTTTATTGTAAAGCAGCAAAGCTTTTGTAAAAACATAGAAACATCCCTTTCTTCATTAAAACATATTAATCAGTTATGCTTTAGTGGTAACGAAGTGCAGTGGTTGAAGGATAATTGACTTGGAGGTCTGGGAGCTGCGGGCTAGCAAACTCCAGGCAGCTCTTCCTGGATAAGGGTGTTTCATGTCCCAGAGCCGCAAATCCTGTGAAACAGTTTCTGTCTCAAAGACAGGGCACTTGAAAAAAGCAAGCTGATGCACAATTCGTCTTGGCCAGTTTTCAGGAAATTAGTGAAAATGATTTGTTTTGGTTTTTTAAGAGCGTTTTGCTTTCAGGGGATGGGTGTTCTTCACAGGGAAGCATTTATGCATTAGCATTTCAATCTACAGCTGCAAAACAGGGCTGTAACTGTCACTGTTATGTGATGCCTAGAATCCCTCTCATGTGCTCTTCATGGTCTGATAGCAGGCATGTAAACTTCCCTTATGCTAGGTTTATAGTTCCTGCCTATGTTGAGGCTTGGCAAGGAGCTTTGGCTACAGACTTCGTTTATTCTCAAGTTGCCAAGTGCAGGACATGCGTGTCATGACTAGTTCTTTCTGGGCCCTTAGCTCTTGTTGTAGCTCAAGATTCCTAATAGGACTTTTAGGGTTTTCATTTTTTTTTGGTTTTCTGCCCTGTGTTTCAGATGTACTTGGTACTTTCTCTATGCAGCAGTGCTTGATTTATCTGGCAAGCTTTTTGATGATTGCTCAAAGTATCCCCTAGGCTATCCACCTTTATGTGAAGATTGCAAAAGGAAATTGAGAAGCAGGCAAAACCCTCAGTGAACTATTGCAAATAGGTTAGAAAAAAAGAAAAAAGGTTATACATTAAATCAGTTATGTTTTCAATTGCATTTGAAACCTAACAGATTTTGCTTTTAGTATTAAGCACTAGGTACTTGGATATGCATCTTAAGATAAATGTGGGCTTTTAAGTTTTATCAGCCTTGCCATTATTGGGTATATGTGTGCATGGAATATGTACAAAACATTTCAGAAACTTCAAGATTTAATATCCACTTACGCTTTTGTGCTTAATTTAAATGTATGGCTATTGCTTTTCTAAAAGCATTCATGAAGCATTTGTACCATCCACAATTGTTTCATAAAATTAGATGGAGAATTTACTTGTGGGTATATATGCATGCATTGCCTAGAAAATCTTGGCCCTTAGTCTTTTAAGACACTATTCTTACAAGTTCTGTGAGCCATATTTGATAAATATATTCTGAATGAGAAGAGGGAGAGAGGTATGCACTTATTAAATATGCCTGAGCATGATAATGCAATAAATGGGACAAAAAAGGAGTGGTAGATAATAAAGAGGGAGGGTTAGGGGCGGGGAATATTTATTACATGAAATTTAAACTCTTATGAAAAAACTGGTTGAACAACCAGCCTTAATAGCTTCAATAGACTGTTTCCAATGAGGACGAGCTGGTAAAAGCAGCCGTTAAAATGTTGACAATAAGTCAGTTTCTTATAGCTGTGGCTGTATTTCTTCTAATAATGCAGTTTTTAAAGTTGCAACGAGTACGGAGACAGCTTCCTCCTGGACCAATCCCTTTCCCAGTTTTTGGTACCTTGCTACAGCTGAACTTTCAGTTTAATCGTGATCTCCTCATGAAGGTATTTATTTTCAGATACTCCTACTTGTTCAAAAGTCTTTGTAATTTCCCATTTCTCATGTTGTTTGCTGTATGAAAACATCTCCTTCCAAAAGTACATTGGTAACATACTGTAATTGCTAACTAGCTAATATGATATTTGCTCTTGGTCTGGTTCAGAGCTGCTGGTTTGGCTGGCAAAATAAGAAAAAGTTATTGCAGCATAAAGTAGTTTACCAGGCTAAGAAAAGTGGCATTGGAAGCTCTGAATGTCTGAAAATAACTTTGCTCTTAAACCCATCACCTTTTAACACTGAATTTGTTAAATTAATATTAAACTTGATTTCCTTCCATCACCACTTACCACAATTTCACGTGTATCGTTTAGGATTAAATAACTTTAGGGATACTGTGTCAGATTTGCAGTTGGGGAAAATAAATACTAGTTAAAGAAAGTTACTTTTACAGCATGGATTTTTAGCTTTCCAAGCACTGGCACTCTCTATCTCGAACAGTAAATAGACACTTAAGATGCACTATGTGTGTATATGCTTGTTTCTATTAACAGGATCAAAAATAACCCCCATGAATTTTTTGTTAGTTGTTTTGTGAGGAGCATTACTGTGCACAAAGCCACCTCTATGTCATTCTATTGGTTCTAGCAGTGCTTTCAGGATTCTCAGTGGACAACTCCAGTGGCTTCTGTCACTGTGATTTGGATGAAGCACACCAGTTATTGTCACCAAATGGCAGGTTCAGATGGGAAGTAAAGGACACTGTCAGACAGAGTAGTCTTTCTCAAGTTCCAGCACCTAAATATGCAAATAGGCAGGGGAGAAGAAGAAAGTAACTGATTCAGTCTTCACAAGTGAGTTACTCTTCTGACGTTTCTGTGTTCCCTTTGTGCCATTTTACCTGTAAAGAAACCCTTTTGAAATAAATTCTTGCATAGAAAATACCCTTTATCACATGAATCAGTGTGAACTGAGCCTTGGCTTATGTAGAGTAAGAGAAAGTACCCAGTGTTTCTTGGCATAGCTCTGTAGCCTTGAAAAGATGGAATACTCATTTGTTTCAACAGAAAATGCTTAAGAGACATTCATGCTTTCTCACAGATAACTGTAATCTTGTGGGAAAGATGAAGAAAATTATTTCACCTTAGAGCTGTTCTTGTAATCAGTGTTAAAACAGGTTCATCCTCTGCTAGCAATGTGTGGGATTTTGTCTGTGCTTTCCTGGCTTCTCTCCCATTTATAGCTGGCAAAAATTCATGGCAACATATTCACCTTATGGTTTGGATGGGCCCCAGTGATTGTATTGAATGGATTTCAAGCAGTTAAGGATGGTATGACCACGCACCCTGAAGACGTTTCTGGGAGGCTAGTGTCTCCTTTCTTCAGAGCCATGGCCAAAGGAAAAGGTGAGAATTTCTTGCCGTAAATATTGCACAGAAGCCTTGCCTTGACAAATAGCAGCTCTTTTGTAGCTTGTAACCGCTTCCAGAAGTACCACAGTAACAGGGTTTGTCTGTGAGGAATGGCTGCCAGGTGAACCACAAAGTAGAGACAGGTGAAGTAACCTTTGGGTAGTAGTAGGAGATGACCAGCAAAAAAAAAGAGATTCATAATGCCTTGTGTGAAATATCCACTGGAACAGATTCAGAGGTGATGAGATGAGGCAGTAGTAGGTTGTGCCACAGAGGAGTGGAAGAACAGGAAATACCGCACTTCCTGTCCTGCACTTGCTGCCTCCCACCATTATGTTTTCAAATGAAGAATAAGCTTGATCATGGGATCTTCTCCTCAATTCCTTTCTTTTGTGCATATTCTCTTACTCTTATATTTGCATCTAGAAGTTCAGTACGTTTCTGTTTCAACCTTGCTGTAGGTTTCAAACTCCCCCATCATATTGGAAATTCCCAATCTCCTGATTTTTATGTTTCATTCATTATGAAACAACTTTTATTTTATCTGGGACTTCAACATGTTTTAAGGAAACCTGGTTCCTTAAATATTTGAAATTGTTTCAGTCACTGGTGATTCTTATAATACGTTAAAGATCCTGTTAGCATATGATGTTTATTTCTCCTGACAGTATTTGTCACAAAGCCTATGTACTGAACTTTTATGCCCTGTGGACAGGAGCTTTTCTCCCTGACTGTGGACTATCAGAACTCTTTTACTCTCATGAGAATTACTATCTTCATCAGGTGTGCTCCAAGCATAGAAGAGAGTGGGAGGTAAGCACTTCAGAGAGCATCTAGAGAAGCAGGTGTCAAACTTTCCAAGATATCTGTCTGTCTTGGATCAAGCTTAGTCCTGCAAGTCATCTTATTACCCACCTGAGTTTGTCCATTTTAGCCTTGCCCACATGCTTATATTCCACAGTTGATCCTTTCTGTCTTTGTGTTCATAGGCAATGTAATAGTTTAATTATATTCTGTGGTTTACTAAATCTTTTAATGTAGTCTTTGTCTATAGTAAACAGCATAATAAAGAGCTCTTCTTTGAATGGGTGCAGGGATTATGTTGGCAACTGGTCACACCTGGAAGCAGCAAAGAAGGTTTGCCCTGAGGACTTTACGTGACCTTGGTCTGGGGAAAAGAGGTCTGGAGCATCGAGTTCAAGAAGAGGCCCACTACCTTGTGACCTTCTTTGCAAGCATGAAAGGTATCTCTGCAGTAAATACTGATTCATTTCTGTCATTAGTCTGATGTTTTTAGTGTATGAACTTTTCTGTGCTGCTCTAAAATTAAGGGTAGCTTTTGTTCCACAAGGCAGTGTACAGGGTCTTACAGTGTCTATGCAGGATGGGCTGAAAATGCAAAGACCCCAGTCCTGTGTTTTCAAAGAGACTATTCTTGTTCAAAGTTATTTACAAAACTACTAAAATTGGGAACAAAACTGGAGCTTATTTATTATTTATATCATAGAATGCTTAGAATGGAAAGGTATATCTGAAGATGATCTAGTCTAAATTCTCAAATCAGAGTAGGTTTCTTATGCCTGAGACCAGTTGGATTTTAAGTATCTGCAAGAATGGAGACTTCATCACCTCTCTGGGTAACCTGTTCCAGTGTTCAATCAGTCCTAAAGTAAGAAAAAAATTTCTTATGTTTAGGCAGAATTTATATATTTCAGTTTTTCCCCATTGTCTCACTTTATAATACTGAGAAAAGTCTAGCTCCATATTCTTTATTCCTCTCCACCAGGTATTTATACACACTTAAGATACTTCCCTGAGCCTTCTCGAGACTAAACAGTTTCTCTCTTACATCAGCTGTTCCATTCCCTTAGTTGTCCTTGTGGACATTTACACAATTTTTTCCAGCATGTTGATGTCTGGTTTGTACTGGGGAGCTCAGAACAGGACCCAGTACTCCAAATGGGTCTCACCAATGTTGATCAGAGGGGAAGGATCACCTCCCTTGACCTGCCAGCAATGACTTTCCTAACGCAGGCCAGGATGATACTGGCCTTTCCCTGAAGGGCCCATTGCTGGCACAGATATGATGCTGGTGTATAAAGGTATGGACACATTCTCAATGCAGATGGATTAAGGCTTCTAACACCATTTGCATGTACTCTGTAAAGCAGAGATGAATATCTTTTCTTCATTACAACATTTTACCCTCATCAGCCCAGCTAGGAGCATGTGAGTTGGATTTCTCAATACTCATCATCATGCAAAGGCACAGCAAATCAGAACATGCTGTGGCTAGCATTGTATCAATTAAAAGTAATTACATCCAGACCAATCTCATGGCTTAAGAACTAAGAGAGTTTGAGATGTGACCGTGTGCACAGAATAAAAAAGCCCAGACCAGTAAGTTGGTGATCAGAATCATGCAGTGGGTGCTGGACAGTTGCATTAGTATGTACATAGAGTGGTTTGTAGTAGTTTATTCTGGAGTGATGAAATAGTTTTATTGGGATTAAGTTTTCGAGGAATTACTTTAAAATCGGTTATGACAGAATATGGCGCAAGGAGTTTATGACATTCTATCTTACAAGAGGTTGTACACCTCTAGCAAAGTCAAACACAATATAGTAGCCTTACATGTATTTATGTCCTTGCTGAATAAGGCTGCCCCTGTTATGGTTCTCTCCTCAGGTTCCCTTTGGCTATAGTGTTTTCAGACATTCCTATGCTTGAGACATTTTGAATTTGCCAGACAGTAAATTTGCATAGATTTTTTTTTTTCTTAGCTCTAAATTTGCTTTATCATATTATGAAGTATTTTACACATCTGGTGTTACTTTAGGGTGCCACATATCCTGGGTTTATGAGGTTGAACCATAGTTCTGAAGATGTTTGATTTTGTAAGAAGATTGCTGCTTCTCTATGAAATGCAATGCTGTCTTTGGGTAACCTGTAAGATACTCTCATTTCACTAAAGCGGACAAGAGGCACTAACAGTGACATTTATTGTGATGGTTGCAGGGAAACCCATGGATCCTTCTTTCTCTCTTGTTCACTCTGTCTCAAATGTAATTTGTGCTGTTGTTTATGGACATCGCTTCTCCAGAGAGGATGAAACCTTCCATGAACTGATTAGAGCCACGGAGCAGCTATTCAAATTTGGAGGCAGCTTTATTCATCATGTAAGTAAGCTGTTGTCTTTTTCTGAATAAGGCAGAAAGTGAGAAATGCGGATTCAAGAGATAGCTGCTAGGCAAATTTTTTAATGGGTAAATGAAGAGAGCAAGAGAATAATCATTCAAATAGGTAAGTGTTTTGCCGTTGGCTACCTATCTCAATTTCCTCTATAAGAAGTGGGGACTTGGAGACTTTCCAGAGAAATCCATTTCCTCACCCTGAGTGAGGAGCAGGTCTACATGTAGGCAGCAGAAAATAGTAAAAGCTAAGCCAGCAAATACACCTGTAAGCTTGGCAATCAAAACAGTCAGTGCTCTTCTGAGAGTTGAGGACTTACCTGTCACTAGAAGAGGCCTGCTTTGCACAGAAGTGTATTCGAAGCTGTCCAGGAGTTCTGGTTCCACTTCTAAAGTTGTCCCATACATCTTATACAGTAGCCTTGTAATGTAAAAAAAAAAGTAAGCAGTTCCTGTAACACAGAGATTTACTCCCACATTTCATGGAGCGTGCTTTTCATTGAGTTATGACCAGCTCCCCTTTTGCTTAGCCTAGTTTTGGTCCTATAAGTTGTGTGCAGTGTTGGCAGGCAAGACTGGCTTTTGGGACAGAGAGAAGAAAAGGAGGTATATTCTCTTTCCTAACTAAGCTTTGCTTTATCCCAGTGATTAAAATATTGTTCTGAGAAATAAGAACAAAGGGTTTAAACCATTCCAAAGGGAAGGCTGCAATCTTCCCACTTCCTAGATGCAAAGGGTACTCAGTATTATGTAAAAAGTGGATGTTGCTGCATCCACACCACCATTTCTTAACTGGATTCCATCTTGTCCAGCACTGAACAGGAGACTGCTATGAACTCCAGAAATGGAGGAGGAGTTTTGGAAGGACTGGTAGTGGGAAGGTGGATGGGCTCAGTTCTTGTCTTGAACATTGAAAGCTAAATTCCACTTACAGTTAGGGTGCCATAGTAGCCGAAAGTGCATGCATTTTGAGAGTAGGAAACAATGTGATCTGGGAAATCATATATGATTAGTCAGACAGCTGCATGTAAGGCTTCTGAACAATACCAGACATGGAATTAACAAAATGGATCTGAAGTTCTGTGTGAATCTCACATAGAACTGTAAGGCTGGACTACTACCTCTCTGTGACAAGGCAATGATTAATTGACAATTGTATGTGTGACAATAACAACTGATCTTCCAAAAAAGGCTGAAGTATAGGCTATCACAGCCAGCCAGCCTTCAGTGAACACCTACTAACATGCTTCTTTGAGTATAATTATGAGAGTAGGAGAAGGGCTCAGCAAAATGAAGACTGAGAAAGGGTAGAACTTCTGCTGATAAATAAATTGTGGAATTTTATTTCCAGCGGGAAAAGAACTATTAAGAGAAAATACTTTGCAGTTACAAGGATGTTGCAAATTACCCAATCATAAATATATAAAGTGAAAATCAGAATGAACTTTCTAGCTATTGGAATAGGTAGAAAGCAGCTATTCTTAGGCCAGCTTTTCCCAAAGTGCAAGAGAGAAGGATAAAACTAATCAGGTTATGTCAGCTAATCCTGTCTTCTTTTCTAGACAAGCACTCAGAATTGTCAGGTAGCTGTTTTAGCTTTTCTGGGTTTCAGATGTTTCATGTTTTATTGAGGACCCTTGAGAGTTGTTTGGGGGATTACTGCGTTCCTATGCCAGCCACTGCTAGCCAGCCCTTGCTCTGGGTTGTATGAATTGCTTTTGCACATCCTGGCGAGGATAGTTTACAGCGGCTTTGCTTCTGCCTTCCTGGTATTCTCCACTGGAGGGCAGGATCTTACCTTTAAACGTATGAATGGGGTTCATTGTAATTGAATACATGAATTGAATAAATAAATACAATTCATTCTAATTATAATTATTCTAATTTGGCTTGTGGTTGAGCTGAGAGCCAGTGGAACTCTGAATCTTACCATCAACGCAGCCAGAAATTATATAGTGCAGTGTTTCACAACTTCAAAACATAAGCATAATCTTTGTCAGAATATTTTATTAACCATGCCAAAACCACCTGCTAATGTGAATATTGCAATCTCTTTTTAGTAGGCCTAAAATGTATTTTCTAGTGATAGAGACTTTGTGTGCCACTCCCACAGCTATATGAAATCTTCCCCTGGCTGATGTGCCACCTCCCTGGTCCACATAAAAAGGCATTGTCTTGCTATGATGTCCTGAGCTCTTTTACGAGGAGAGAGATCAGAATGCACATGGAACGTGGAACACCAGATGAACCACAAGATTTCATTGACTTTTACCTGGTTCACATTAAAAAAGTAAGTATTTAGAATCATAGTATACTTAGGGTTGGAAAGGACCTTAAGATCATCAAGTTCCAACCCCCCTGCCATGGGACACCTCACACTAAACCATGTCACCCAAGGCTCTCTCCAGCCTGGCCTTGAACACTGCCAGGGATGGCGCATTCACAACTTCCTTGGGCAACCCATTCCAGTGCCTCACCACCCTAACAGGAAAGAATTTCTTCCTTATATCTAACCTAAACCTCCCCTGTTTAGGTTTAAAACCATTACCCCTTGTCCTAGCACTACAGTCCCTACTGAAGAGTCCCTCTCCAACATCCTTATAGGCCCCCTTCTGGTACTGGAAGGCTGCTATAATTTGTTCTGCTTAATCATTCATAAGGAATAAGGAGAAATGGACCGTTAAATTGTCCAGTCTCAGGCCTTCTATCACAATTTCTTATCTTACAGAGACATCCTAATGTGAATCCAGTAATCAGGGACTTGCTGAATCCTTTCTAGTTATTAATGTACCACAGCACCTTACAATTCTATAATTGCAGGTTAACACACCAGATTTTTCTCATTGGCACAAGTTACAAAACAATTTAAGGCCTCCAGGAGAGAATACTTAATCTCTAAGGGGGCTACAAGAGAACTGGGAAGGTGCTAGGGAGCCAGTGGGATGTTCTGGTTAGGATATTTGGCTGATAAGGGTTTGTCAAGAGATGTTGCTGCAGGAAGGCAGTTGAATTGGGTTTTGAAATCATTTTGTGGGAAAATAATCTAGGAGTCAGTGGAGTTTCAGACAAGACTGGAGGAGAGTTCCAGGGGCAGTAGACAAGTTGCAAGTAGACAAAGGGAACTGGGACAATTAAGAGCATTTTGGGCAGGCACAGTCCCATCAGGTTTTGAAAGGCTGTAGGAGACTTGTAAAAGCTGTGAGTGGGAACATATAATCTCTTCCTTTTCTAGACCTTACCAGCATGCAAGGTCTGAATCTTGGGAACTGGATCCCCTCACTTCCCTGTGACTCCTACTAACTTCACTTGATCACTTTTCCTTTCTCCTCTTCTCCACTGCATTAGGCAGTATTCCTCCTCCTGTTCTGCTTGATGATAAAAAAAGGATAAAGGGGAGAAGTGACAAGATTAGAGGGGTACTACTGAAGGGTGACAAGGTGAGAATGGTTCAGAGAGCCAAACAAGATATTCTATGTGGAGGATGTCTATTATTTCAGCCCCTGGAGAAGGGGGAAGTGACTGCTGCTTCTGGGAGGCAGGACTCCCTGCAGGGACAGCCAGTGCCCCTTCCTCCTGGGCATGTGCTGGCTGCAGCAACTGATGGCACTGCAGTCTTGTCAGGCTGTAGCACCCATCCTGCACCTCATGGCACAGCCCAAAGGGGTCTGCCATCCTGGACTGCTGCCTGTCTTCTGTACTTCCTGAGCTGGTTCTGCTGCTGTGCTCAGTCATGTTACAGAGATGTGCATCCGGAGAAGAATGTCTATTAGCAATTTCTGTCAGCCAGCTCTTTAGTCTTTAGCATGTGTCTTCTGAATACTTCATAGTGCTTGGCTTTTTTATTACTGTGGGAAACAAAGGCATCTATCTTGTGAAACTCCAAGGATATTGCAACTGTGAAATTGTCATTATTGTCCAAGCTGGTAATTCTCTCAAAGAATCAAATCAGATCTCCTTGCCAAGATCAGTTTTCTATATCATAATAAATAGTATTAATTTGTATTTCTGTCTGTTAGTTCTTTATTAACTGATTCCCGTATCAGCTGCTATTTTTTTGTCCAGGGTGGATATCATCCTAACTGGCTTCTGGTTCCTTGCATCCCCTTGGTTTAGTTATTTTGGTACTGACACTTTGCTAACAAATCTGCTCCTCCAAAGTGTTTAACTGCTTCTAAGACATTTCACTGCTTTTCTAAGATCTATGAGACTTGAATATCAGTGGACCAGATATTGTTTGAGCAAACTCTTCTGGAACTCTGCTGTGTGGAAATCATCCAAGTTCATTTATTAAAAATATGTCTGTAATAAATACACCAGGGCAATAGCAAAAGATCAGATGATTTTACAACAGGGAAAAACATTCTTCCCACTTTTCCAGTTGCTCCACTGGCAAAAGAATGGTCCAAGACCCCTGAGCATAGCCTAAATATAGACAATTAATTCCCCCAAATCATAATAGTATTCTTTTACAGTTTCAGAATATACATACATGTCCTCGCAATTCTAAGTGAAAACTCTAAAACCCCAGAGCAGCTGTACATATGTGTCATTGTGGCCTCTCAGTGCAGAAGCATTCTGAATACCACAGGTTAAGAACTTTTGACAACCCAGTGCTCATTACCTGGTCACTGTATTGCTTGGTAGAAAAACTGAGTGATGGAGTATGACTTGAGGCATGAAGAATGACATGCTGGTAGACATCTTCAGAGCAACATCTCGTTTACCAGTATTTGCAAAATCAAGCAAAAAATCCATCTCTGTGGAGAACATGTGATTTTGAGAGTAGAGAAAACATGGCTTGTTTGTGAAACGTCAGCTTTTAATATCAATAATTGTCTCTGGGGTCTAATATTCTTTATTAGTCTCTCTGTATTGTAGTATAGGCAGAGCACACTGCAGCTTGAAACCGGTGATAAAATCCCATCTAACCCTATTCTGAATTTGCTAACTTCATGTATAAAGCTTTATTTTTTCTTACCATTTGCAGACCAAAGATGAACCCAGGTCTACATACAATGAAAACAACATGGTTTGTTCTATAAATGACCTTTTCTTAGGTGGATCAGAGACAACAAGCACTACTTTGAATTGGGGTCTTCTCTATATGGTGGCAAATCCAGACATCCAAGGTGAGTAGCTAAGAACATCACAGATATCTCTGATGCAGCAGAACAGCCAAGTTATAACAATTTCATGGATCAAACAGTATTCCTATATATTGCTGTATGGCTGTGGCACATGGGCTTTTTTGTACTGATAGATCTGCACTGGGCAGTATTGGTGGATCTGCGGTATCTGTGTACAGCAGCCATGGGCTTAAGGAAGTTCCCAGAAAGAGTTAACAGTTGGGGAAGTGTGCATTTGTACAGGAGGGGTTGAGATTGTGGTAGGATGGTCAATGGAGCAGGAGTACTGGAGCTGCTGTTTGGGAAGTCAGAGGGTATGCACACATAATGCTTGAAGAACAGCGGCCACTGCTGCAGCCATTGGTGAGGTACTGGTGGTACCTTGAGAAACTGAACTGTGTTCTGTCTGAGACATAAACATGGCTGAAGGCTGAAAAGAACCAGAAACTGATAGGTGATAGTAGGGATGTCGCTCTTTGGAATCTTCCTTCAGTTCTGCTTTGTATCATCTGGATTTCAGTGATGGGGGCTATGGTGAATCCTGCACTTCTTTGTGCAGGAAGTAGTAGAGAATCACCTAAAGGTCAGTTGGCAACTTCGACTTCACTTTTGTCCATCAGGCCATATATGATCCCAAGGTATCACAGTGTCTAACCTGTGATTAAATTAATTCTGTGATGTATTTGAATTGCAACAGAAACTATTCCAGTGAGGAGAGGAATTTGATGACTCATTTGTTATGTCTATGTATATTTAAGAAGTTTATTTTCAAGTCTAGCTTTTGAAGAACTACCAATCAGTTTCATAGAACACTGAGTGAAAAACAAAGAAAGAATGATCCCTTGTGCTGGCTGAGAGAAATCTCATTGTTAGACAGCAGAATATGTGCAAATACGCAGAGGAGAAAAGGATTTTGGATGGAAGAAAGAGCTGCAGATAAGAAAAAATGCTCAACTTGGAGCTGTCAGACAAGAAGGTCTACTTAAGCTTGTGTTATTCCATAATTATGACCTAATGTGGTTACGGTTATGAAAGCCCTGGCTCACCTAGATAATTTTATTTATTTAAATATAATACCTTGCACATACTTGGGAATGTAGGGTGTGTGCAGAAGGAGCCTTCCTGGATGTCTTGAGTCATAAATTGCACTTAGACTCTCATAATGAACTGACAACAGTGCACCCTGTTTAATTGGTGGCTTCTTTTTGAACCTGTTCATATTTTTGCCTGTATTGACACCCACTGACAATGTTATGCAGTTCCACCATGTGCCGTATAGAAAAGTTTGTCCTTTTGCCTGGTGACTGAATCAGGTTCTTCTTGTCCTCTGAACTAGTGAAGCAGAGATGTGTATTTAGACTTAGGCAGTGACCGATCACTTCAAACTATGCTGGATCCTGAAGTAGTTGTGCTTGATTTTGCAAGCTAGTTCTTCATAGAAGAAAATTTACTTTAAAATCTTTCTGGATATACATTTGAAATTCTGTAAGATGCTTAAATCTCTGTTGTCAGGATCTATCTAACATAGTTCTGTGAAGGACTGCTGTCAGCCACTGAGCAGGCTTGATGTGAATGTGCACAAACTGTTCAATGCATAATGTGCTTCCCTGCATCTTAGTGTTGCTTCATAAAGCCTGGAAAAAGACAAAATCCTTTGTCAAAAATCTAAGGCATTTCTATTGTGTGTGTCCTGCCTATCTTGACATTTACAAAACAAACTTTATACTTTTGTTACTGCTCCCAACATTTCTGTGCAATATGCAATTTAAATCATGCTATTCTTGATCAAAACAGAGGCACCAAGAAGCATATCCAGGTTTGTATGGGGTTTTTTTGTTTTGTTTTCCTTTAGACATTGTTCTGGTTGGCATTGCTTCACTTAACAGCTGTCCTTCATGAGAACCATTTCTTTTTAATAGGAATTAGGCTTTTAAGGCCCTGATTCACCAGACCTAAATTCCAGAGAGCTGTGAGCTTAGTGGTTCTAACTGGCTGTAGTGGTTCTGAGGCACCTAGCCAAAGGGAAACACAAAGATAAATCACTTCTCTTGCATTTAAGTTTTAGTAGGGCAACTTTTAAAAAGTTTTAAGTTTTTTGACAACGAATATCTTCTTAAAAAACATGTCTGCTACTTTTATTTTCTTTATAAATGCTACTTACATTCTTACATTTGTTTTGTTGCTGTCCTTATAGCTCTAAATGGGAAATGTCTTTGAAAATGGAAGTAGTGAAAATACTTGACATATTTTCCACCTGAAATGGTGTATATTTTTCTACAGAGAAAGTGCAGAAGGAGCTTGATGCCATTCTGGGTCCTTCCCAGTTAATCTGCTATGAGGATCGGAGAAAACTGCCCTACACCAATGCTGTGGTTCATGAGGTTCAGCGCTTCAGCAACATTATCTCAGTTGGCATGCCCAGAGTGTGTGTGAGGAACACTACGTTGCTCGGCTTTGCCCTCAAAAAGGTACCAACACAGTTTCTCAGTTGCTATGGACCTTTCTGGTATCAGTAGAACAAGGTTTGATTAAAATCTATTTGTACCAACATCTTTTCTTCCACGGTGGTGGAAGAAAAAAAAAGTTGGATAACTCTGGGTCACAGCCTGAATGGGAACAAGGGCAAGAAACCATCAGCCAGTCTGAGTTGAGCGACACAGCCCTTGAGAGAGTGTTAATCAGTAGCGAAAGGTGTGCCTGGATGGAAGAGTGGATTTTACCAAGTTTTTTACAAACCAATGAAGACAAAACCTTAGAGATTGGTACTGAGGGAAACTGTGACTAATTTGTACTAATAAGGCATTGGAAAGATTTCTATTTCTTTGACTGAAGAAAGCCTGTAAGTAGATCCAAGGGAAAAGCATGAGGATCTGCAATTAGCTTTCCTCAGAAACTAAATCATGGAGACTTCTAATATCAGAAATGAAAATAGGTTTACTAGGAATAAAGTTGTTAGTTTCTACTGACATGGCCACTTCCACTGTCAGGCTTGGACTGACATCCTGAAACAAATAGACTTCACTGATCCTACTGGGGAAGTGCAGCATGCAGCACTGAACTCTGAAGGAAGCTACCATTGGTCTCACCTAGCCAGTTTCAACTGCAGGGGAAGGATTGACAGCCAGAACTAAGTGACTGTTTTTCTCCTTTCAGGGCACCATAGTTCTTCCAAATATTGCTTCATCTTTGTATGACCCAGAGCACTGGGAGACACCTCGACAGTTCAACCCTGGTCACTTTTTGGATAAGGATGGAAACTTTGTGAGCCAAGAAGCCTTTTTACCATTTTCAATAGGTAAATGCACTGACAGCACAGACATTCATGGTTGGGATGACTGCAGAATTGGGACAGCAGAATTGAGATGTTTATTAAAAACCTATTGGTTGTTTAAACTCTTTGTGGAAAACAGTGATAAAACCAACATGATTATTTGCAGTAATGTTTCCCAATCCAACTCTAAACATTTGTTCTACTGAACAATTTAGTGTGTGGAAAATCAGAGATGTCTTGACAAATGTATACATCTAACTTGCCCTATTTTTGGAAGGAAATTCTCTGCTAATGATTATAGTTATTGATTTGGTGCATACATTTCAAAACCAGACATGCATCTGGAAAGTACTTGCAAGCACCTGTGCTGATTTTTTATGCATACAAAATGGAAGCACAATATCTCCTAGGAAGAGCAAGACCTTATTCTTCATTTACATGATTGAACAAATTCTTTTAAACTTCTCAAATGAAGATGAGGCTTTAGAGGTAATTGGAGCGAAACTCAGAGCAGAAGGAGGGCACAGTTATCTGTTGCTGCAGACAGGATTCTTTAAAGGAAGAATTGCATCAAATTTTGTGTCATTGATTGCATCAAGTCATAAAGAAATTCTGGACTCAGAAAATACACCTTTGTGTGAGGATAAATATGATTGCTTTTGAAGTCAAAGTGTTTTACTCTCTGTCCTTCCCACCTTCCTTCTGCAGGGCACCGTGTGTGTCTGGGGGAGCATCTGGCAAGAACTGAGCTCTTTATTTTCTTTGCCAACCTGCTGCGGGCATTCACCTTCCAACTCCCTGAGGGGGTGACAAAGATCAGCACAGAGCCCATTCTGGGTGGTACGCTCCAGCCCCAACCCTACAGGATTTGTGCCATTCCACGCTAGGACAGTGTGTCACATGCCATCTTACCTACATGAATGTGTGTCTTGAATGTCTTTTTGTCTTGAATACAAATTTCTGCTCCAAAAGGCCCCTTTTGTCTAGAGCAGGTAATTTTGTTCAGACCCTGTTCCTCGCTTTTGAAGGTGATTCTTTTTAATTATTGCTCTTTTGCTCTTGAACACGCTACCACTCTCAGCCTTAAAAGCATCATGCAGTTGCTGTCTGGCCTGGCAGATTTGCTCACCAGTATGCTGATGAGCAAATGACAAAACTGACAGGCAGACTTCATCCGTTAATTCATTATCTCTGAGTTATCCTGTTTTCCAAAGCAATGGAGTTTGGAAGAACATACCTGGAAAATTCGGACTCTACATTATTGTCAACATTGGTAACATTTCAGTGAACCTTTTGTTGATGGTCACTAATAAAGGATTTGAATGAAAAATTAGCAACTGGTTTTATTTATGGATGACCTACGGTTCACTGATGTCTAGATTTGATGCAGCAGAGCTTAATTAGTTTGAGTCCAGCAGAGAAATGATGCAGGCTGAAATGCAGGGAAGAGTAAGCATACCGAGAGAGGATTTCTTTTAGGGCAGATACTTTTAATATTTTCAGACTCTGCCAAGTTAATTTTTGGAAGCTCCTATGAGTTGACTCCTGACAGGACCAGCACTGGGTGACTGCTACAAGCAGGTACAAGGAGCAGCTGTAAGGGTTAGTTTCGGTGAGGAGCCTGCTCTCATTAGAGCTGATGGTAAATTGAAAAACACACATGGAAAACACCAGAGATCCTGTTTAATCACCTCAGAAGTTCAGCAGTATACCCAGAGCTACAAAGACTTGTCATATACACAAAATACCTGTCAGATTCAGCAGGGGTCTTTAATAGCAGAAAAGCAAAAAAAGTGAACATAAATTTATTTGTATTGTCTGGAAAAAACTTGTAGGGTTTCAGTTGACTTATCCTTCATTAATACTCCTGTTTCTGTGAGAGATGGCAGGACAGCTAAGCGGAAGATTGTTCGCTAAATCAGTTATCACTAGATGTCATCTGTTGCATGATTGAGGTTAGTTTAGGCCGTTTACCATGAATCACAAATTTAGACCTGTCTCATTATTTCCAATTCAATAGCTGATGGAACAGAGCATCAAAATAGTAAGCACTTGATATTTAGCTGTTATTAAATTAAATGGCAGAATAGCACTAGTGAAATATGGAAGATCACATCCTGACATTTTATTTGACAGAAAACTGTGTGCCCTGTTAAAAACCAATGTCAAAGTCTGTGGATTTGTGTGTGTGCACAGGTAGATAAGGTAAAGCAGAAAACACTGCAATTTGGGGATGTTGGAATTGTCTTTGCATCTTTAAAATGAAGCTGAAATCATCAGTAGCATTACAAGTTTTAATGTCATTGATGCTGACATTCCTAATGGCCACATGCCTCCTGAGATATCCGTCCAAAAGGGAAACTTGCAGGTGGGCCTGGGGCAGAAGCTTGCCCAGGAAGGCTTTGCAGCCAAAGCAGGTTGAGTTGCCTGAACCCTTGGGAATGGCACAACCCAAAATGAGAGCATAAATACTGCCTGTTCAGATGCTCAAGAGGAGGCGCACAGGTGCTGTGCATCTTTCATTGGTAGGTTATTTGTGTGTGATTGTGCTAATGCCTGTCTGGGACAGGAACTGTTCATTGGTGATTTTTAATCCATTGTGCACAGCTGCTCAGGAAAGGACAGGTTCTCTTTCCCTTTCTCAGGAAAGAACCCAACACACAATGTGTGGCAGCAGGACATCAGTGGAGGCTCACAGCAGGGATATGGGAGAGGTATGCTTTTCAGAGTTTTTGCACATCTGTTCTTGCCTGACCTGTTTTAAAAGTGATCCACTTTCATTCATGTTCTAATAATGCCTTTCTCAGCTTTTAAAGGCCTTTTAAAGCCTGTCTGTTTTTGCCATAGCAGGCCAACAAAGCTGAAGGCAGCTTTGAGAGATCAGCTTCTACTCCCATATTCCAAGGCTTTCTTAGCGTTGGCTGCATGGTGCCTCCTTCATCAGGCTATGGAGCTGTGGCAGTCCAGGGCTGCTGGTCTGAAGGGGTGTTTTGGAGACCTCCACAGTACCCTTCATTCTTTTCTCTTCTCTTGCTTATTGCTTCCCCATTATTTCTCATGTCTTGCTTGGGCTCCATTTTCAGAATAGACAATAGAGATTGACACCCTTTCTATTCTCTGTATCATGGATGCCAACTAGTGTTAGCAACTGGCCAGTTTGTTTCTCCCACATCATCACCTTTCTCTGTGATGGCTGAGGTTGGTTGCTTCTAGCCTGTAAAGCTAATTGTACTTTGGGTGTAGGGTCCCATTTAAAAGACTGCTGTTCCTGGATTATTGCACCAGCGGCTAGATCAGTCTCTTTTAGATCACCTTTTAGATCACATCTCAAAATTGAATTCCTTGTAGACAGAACACTGAAGAATAATCAGGAGCTAGCCTGGGTGACCAGTAAAGGAGGACAGCCTTGCAGGGAGGGACACTCACTGACTTGGTTCGATCACACTGTATTTTCCAATAAATGAACTGGGAGTTCAGTGTTGTTGGTCAGGCTTTAGCAGAGTCATTTTGTAAGATATGGAGCACTTTGCTTGTTGTTGAAGACTTTGGGTTCATGTAACTCTCAAGCCTTATGATACCATGATGCTCATCTGTCTGTCTTTCCACTGGATTCTGCAGAGACACTCGGAACCCAGAGGGGTAATCTAGTGAAGGTGGCTTCACAACTCTTTGCCTCTGGAGTAGCTCATGACAGCAGGTGTGAGAGGTGATCTCCTCCTAAAAATGAGGCCAAAATATAAAAGGAGAAGAGAAAAAAATAATTATGCTTTTGTTTTAAAGTAATTTCAAGAGAGGAAGCTATGCTATACATAGCTGTAAATGGCAATTAAAACAACTCATTTTATTGGAATAAAACAAAATCAACTTGTTTTATTCCAAAATCAGGTGGAAATAAAAGGTTTTCTGTGAGAGTTTTAACTTTTTTAAAACCTGATTTTCCTGAAATCAACATGCAAAATATTGTCATGCTCACAGATCTTTACTCAAGAGAGGAGAAAATATTTTCTCAAAGGTAAGAGGTTAAGATAAGTATGTAACTGCCTACTGCAGAGTTATTCTAAAATATACCTTAGCATAGCAGTCTTTTTTTTTTAACCTGGTAATAATAAAAAAGAAGAATCCAGAGCAAAGGAGAAAGGTAAGGAAAATAAAGCAGTTCCAGGAAGAAAGCCTTAAAGTTAGTGAGAATTTAACTTTTTCCAGTATCAGCTAGAAGACCGATAAAGCAGCAAGGAGATGTGAAGATTGAGCGATTCTTCAGTAGCTCAAATTATTTCTCTTCTAGCTGTTTGCTTTCTGGATTTACAAAAAACTTCAAGCACTTATATCAAATATCCTGTTGAGGAGAAGGCAGAATGGTTGCGCAGCCGAGCATTCAGCACCAAGCCTTCTGAACTGGCTGTAATGACCCTTCACAGCCTGCAGGGAGCGTGCGCTGGTTTTCAGGGGAGCAGTTGGACCAGTCCGGATTTTACCTTCCTGCAGTGAGCTTCTTCCTGCCAAAGAAGTTAACTCCTGCAAAGCCAGCGTAGATGTTTCTAGTATGCATTGTGCTGTGTCTGCAGGGAAAACGTGGACCTTTCCCCACCTGTGAGAAGTATTCCCCTTTAACAAGGGGAGAAATTCAGCTGCTATGAGAGAGTAAGAGAAGGGCAAGGGCAAGAAATAATCAGGTGGAGTTATGGAATATGAATTCACACATTAGTAAGAGCACAGTTCTTGCCTTTGTTTCTTCAGCCTTAACAAACGTAATCCGGTGTGTGCACTGTGTCAGAAGCACAGCCTAAAGTGAATGCTTCTGTGTTGTCTCAATCCTTGAAGAGTTTGCCAGTGACTATTGAGATGAAAATTTGAGAATCTAGAACTTCTATATTTGCTCCATGTATCCTTAAAGTTTATAGACAAACCATATGTAAGTAACAAAGAATAAAATCTCTGTATTTCAGTAATATAATCAGGACCAAGGAAAGTGCTGGTGGCTTAGCACTGCAGCACATGAAGAAGGCTCTCTGGCAGACGGACAACTTAATGCCTTTTTCAGTTTGAGAAAATGGCAATGGTCATCTAAAGGTCAATACTTTTAACACCACTGATGTTCATGGAAGATTTCTATCAAGGTTAGGAAGAAGAGGTTAGAAAATAAGCAGATAAACCTGATTTTTCATATTCGTCAGCTGGGCTGATTCATCCCAGGGCACATAGGGAACAGTATCAACCTTAGAGCTATTGATTATCTATGATAATCTGTGGAGGATGGCAAAAGGTCAAACATTTGCCTGTCTTCAGAAGATAAGAGAAGCTGCAGTGTTATGAATCAGTCAGCCTGACTGCAGTTCTCAGGCTATCCTAGGAAAGTAATGAAATTGTAAGCACTGGGATGAAAACAGGAAGTATCAGTACACCCCAAATAATGTCAAAGTTACTTACTTTGTTTGATAACATTGCCAGGGGTCTGTTTTCAGGAGAGAAACCATCAAGGTAATTTACTGCTCTTTAATGTGGCTTTGACACAATCTCAGAGACTCTAGGGAAATGTGGGGTATCTGAAGCTTTGTAAAGGTTTTGGAAAACTCAGGAAATATCCATGAATAGTACTGTGTCAAACTGAAAGATACACTGAATGGGTTTCTGTCCCACGTTTAGTACTATTCAGTATTTAATCAAGGACCTTGGTAGTTAGCATAAGCATCAAACCTGGTAAGGTCTAGTTTCTTAATGCTATCAGATCCCAAACTCATGCCTGCTGTAAGGGGAGAAACAGGTATTGCCAAACCTGTTATGGTTCACAGAAACTTAAAGCCATTTTATTTGGATTTATCATCTTTGTGAAAGAATGAAGGCTGTCATGACATGGATTCTTCTCCTTATTACTTTTAATGTCTGATGGCTGGTTAGGTGAGGATAACCCTATTCCAGCATACTATCATTCTTCTCTCCTTTCTTTCTTCCTGGAGTGACAGTTTTCTCTAGGGATTTTTTCCATGTTTTTTGGGGTTTTTTTCATCATTGTGGTGCACTAAGTTGCAGCAGAAAAAGGATTTTAGTTTTGTAGTGACTCAAAATGCCTCTAAAAGCCAATGTATTCAAACTCAAGTTTGATGTCCTGAGCTAAACCATTTTCCTTAGATTTTCTTGAATAAAAGATTTAGTGGGAAATCCAGAAAGCTTTCATTAAGGAATTTCTGAGAGGGATTATTTAAAACTGTTTTAATCCACTGAGAACATTGGCCTAAAAAATCCCAATGAACTGGATTAATTTGAAATGGTATCTCAGCTGGGTTTGGCGTATCTTCTTTTCTGAGTGGAAAGCTTATGAACTTGTCCTAATATCTGTGTAGAAATCTCAGCCTGTGGTATTTTTAGCCAATGCTCCAGGAGTTAGTTATTTGCTGTCCTGCAGGGTGAGATTCTAATGTTAAAGGAATAATGATAATAAAATTGCAGCCCTTTCTTTGAATAGTTTATGAGATACAGCAGGTGAGATGGGATGAGCTAATAATACCAGTATATTCTGGGGTCAGCTGGCAATGTGATAATATTCTACAAAGAATGCATTTTAAGGAGCGTTACAGAGAAAATGAAACACCTTCAGCTGTTTTGTATGATATTATTTTTGAAATAACCTTTTTGAATACTGTAAAAATGTTTATTCCAATGATGCAGTCACACAAGCATAGGCTCTTTCCTGTAAATTCATCTTGAGTTGACAGCTGCAAGCTATGGGGGAATCTAGTTTGGCATATAAGGCAGGCAGCTTGTGAGTAGTTCTATACAGGGACAAATAACTCCTCCACCATCCTCCACTAATATTGAGGGTATTGGTAGCTCCAGTGCTCATGGACAGTAGTCAACCTCCTAGAGAACTGCAGCAGACCATTGTTGCAGTTTTAAATACGACTACAAGTTTTTTAGGCTCCTATTGAATTATGGGACTTGCAGGCAGGGAGATGCTGGCATTTCAGGCTTGCCACTCTCTGATGCTGTTGTGGTGTTGTCCTGAGTGATGGCAGGAAAGGATGCACCTTGGCAGGAGTTCACTATTTAGGTATTGAGTCCTAATGTATGTATTTCGTCTGATGCTGCAGTTAAGGGAAAAGCAATCTCTGCACCTTCAGCCTGCTTAAGAACATCAGCAGCTGCTAGAAAGAAGGCTGGTTAGTTCAGCACAGGTCAGTGCAAAATTATCCACTCTTAATATTCCAGCGGTGCAGTCTCTGGGGAGCCAGGCAGAGGGCAGCAGAAGTCTCCTTAAAAGGGCTGTGCCTTTCTTGCTGTCACCGGCTTAGCAAAAGTTAGCTTTAAACCAACCGGTCTCACCAGGGTAAACTGGAGGTCATTACATGTCCCTTTTCCAGCAGTATGAGACTAGTTGAGGATGGGATTCAAATGCTACAATACAATGTTCTTAACGGATTTCTCAGACATTTTGGTAAAACATAGTGTCTGCAGGGTTTTTGTTGACAAGGTACATGGGCTTTATTCACTGTGTCCATGCTCTTCTGCCCTCTGATTAAGACAAGAGGTTTGTCATTGCCTCTGTACTTATAGTCTGTCCCACATAAGGGAATGCAGTGTACTGGGGAAGCTCCCAAATAAATTACTGTGTGTCTCACATTAACCCTCATTTTCTCTAGGTGAGATAGTGGTGTTAGGCCAGGCCCAGATGTTGGAAAAACAAAGTAATCATGTTTGAAATGTAGGAATCACATCCATGAGGCTTAGAAGCAGAACATTCATTCCTTTTGCCCTGCCTATCTCCTTACTGTTAAGTACTGCCAAGAGAAAACTTTGCTATAATTAGAAAACTAACACCAAACACCCAAAAGGCCCAACCCCCAAAGCAACCAGAAAATATTGAATAGAATAATTCTGGCTGTCGTCCATCAATTTTAGCTTAGTTTTGGTCTTTATCCAACTTTGCAGGTGAGTTTCTGCAGTAAGGGAGTCTGTTAGGACTGGAAATTATTTGCCCCTTTATGATGTGTTTGACAGGATACTTAACATAGGACTGACCAGAATTATGTTATGAATTCTTGCTATGTGCATGTAATGGCATTTCCAGGGTTTAGGAAATTATGTATTTAAGAATGCTCATGGTTTCAAGTTAATCAGTTCATAGGCTTGCATTATGACATATGATGAAACATTATTGCTCTTTGATCACACTCTGTTATTTACAGGACCCCCATTGGCAGGTTGCTAATGGCAAAGCCTGCCCTCAGTTTTGCTACACCTTATCACCCAGTGGGTACATTCAGACATAGTGTGTCACAGAATCAACTACTGCATTACTAAAGTGTCCATAGCATTTCCTGTGGCATCCTTATTGTATTGTGTGAATGCTGTGTTAAATGATAACAACTACATTTTCACAACACCAGGTACCATCACCCTGGTTTTGCTAATGGGTAAACAGTCCTTATAGCTTCTATGCCAACACTGACAAACAGCCTTGTGTACTTTATTGGATAAGCGTAGGGTCTGAGTGTTTCATAGAATCGTAGAACAGTTTGATCAGAAGGGACCTTAGTTTAGTTCCAAACCCCTGCCCCAAGCAGGGACACCTTCCACTAAACAGGTTGCTCAAAGGCCCCTCCAACCTGGCCTTGAACACTGCCAGGGATGTGTCTCATCACCCTCACAGTGAAGAATGTCTTCCCAATATCTGATTTACATCTTTTCTCTTTCTGTTTAGAACCATTTTTTTTTTACTTTGTCCTATCCCTCCATACGCACCCTTGAAAACAGCTCATCTTCAGTCAGCCCTTTTAGGCACTGGAAGTTGCTCTGAGGTGTCCCTGGAGCCTTCTCCAGGCTGAACAACCCAACTCTCTCAGCCTGTCTCCACAGGAAAGATGCTCCAAGCCCTCTCATCATCTCTGTAGCCTCCTCGGGACTTGCTCTAACAGCTCCACATCCTTCTTGTGTTGGGGGCTCCAGAGCGGGACACAGTACTCCAGGTGAGGTCTCACAAGAGCAGAGCAGGGGGAGAGAATCACTTCCCTTTCAGCAGCTTTAGCAGGTGTTCACATTTATGTATCGAAATAAGAGAAAAAATAAATATATTTATTCAAAGCACAACTGCAGTGGCTGCAAGTTGTGGGTACATTATGTGTCTCTAGACCTGAGCTTTGCTGTCTGAAGGCAGACATTCAGTGAGTGCATAATTGGCAATTAGCTACATCGGAAGGGTGGGGACTGTGACTTGCCTAGCGGTACACAAGCATTCAGGGAAAGAAGCAAGCTCTCAAAAGTAGTTTTCTGTTGGCTTGGCTAGAAGATTTTGGCAGGGGGATTGGAACTAGATGATCTCTAAGGTCCCTTCCAATCAAAACCATTCTGTGGTTCTATGCTTTTCTTGCTATTCTCTGTCTTTTCGTGACAGCATTAGAATTCAGCATCAGAGAGATGAAGCCTGAAACAATAGACAAAGCTTTCTACAACCTGAATTTGCTCTCACAGATCAGAGGCTTCCAGGCACAGTGCACATAATTGAAGACTTTATGCACACTAAGGTCTGAATTGAGCTTTACCTTGGGAAAAACAATCATCGTTCTTAGATACTGTTGTCCAGCTTTCACTGAACTTGAAAAAGAAATTCAAACTGACATGTGGAATCATTCACTTCGCCTGAAATTAAAATGTGTGGTACAGGTAGAGCTGTAACATCCCAACCTGTACCACTAGTGCTGCTTGCTTTAATACTTGTCAACTGAGTACTGTGACTACACTGGGATCTATAAAAGGGGAACATAAAACAGCTTACAGTGCTCAGTTGACAAGTATTTATTACTCGCTGTTTCAGCCTTGTAATCTACCATATCCATGCTCTTGTTCAACTGCCACTTGAAGTACAGAGTTTTTGAAACAAGTTAAAAAACAACCCCCCAAGCCTGCTTTTGGAAACAGGTTTAAAAGCTTTTAAGTTCTTTTAAAACTTCTCAGACCTTTGCGTGGAACAGTTAAAACTTCAAACTGTTTATAAAAGCAGGTTCATTTGTTGTTTCCAATTGTAGATGAGATTTTCCTGAATATGAAAATCTCATCTACAAACTTGTCTAAATATGAAGCAATCCAGTGTTTGCACTATGCATCTGTGATTCCAGTTCTCATTTGGTGATGCAGTTCTCTTCTGCATCCATAAACTGAACACCACAAAGACCTCTGGGGGTAAAACGTAAATTCATTAAAAGCAGTTACGAACGTGACATACAATTGTGACCACGCTTCTTTGAAGATTTTGCCCTAAAACAGATCAGGCAGGACATACTTGAGAAGTAACGTGTGCTGTGCTGGAGAAATTTGCTTCTGATGGAAATAATGGCATTCTCTTCAGCCTGGAACGTGTTATTAAATGAGTGAGGAAAAGATGAGCTGCAAAAGAAGGGCATGTGTGGTGCATGCATTTTGCATGATTGAATCTCTTTATCACAAGTTTGGCCTTCACATTGTTGCCTGCATGTTTTATTATTTTTTGTTATACAAATAAGTAGAGAAAACCCCTTGTGAAATGTGGACAGACACCATTCTCTGGCCTTGCTTTGTGCCTGCTAATAGGACACTGGAGCTATAATATGCAAATATGCAAATGCAAACCTCATGTTATTTTACCTCCTGGTTTCTGAAAGAACAAAGCAGCGTGATCTCGTGAAGGTGGACAGGACGTACCGAGTACAACAGCGTAAGAAATCATCCTACTGTTTTTATAACTATTTAATAGGAGAGAGAAGGCTGTATTCCTTTGTAACAAAGCCTGTGAGGCTCATAGGTCAGTGAAGAGATATCATTTTTTCTATTTATTCATGACTTTCTTTTCTAACCTGTGCTTTCTGGGGGCTGGTCCAGCTCAAACTGGTTGTAAATAAATCCACAGGGTATCTTCCCTTTGGAGGCTCCAAGTGACTAAAATTCGAGCTGAGAGGAGACACCTGGTTACCCACCCAAAAAGCTGCCACAAGAGCTCTGCCTATTTCTGGAAAGTCACAGCAAATGGAGAAGATGAGATCACCTTGATGCAGCAACAATCCTTTCACATGCTTTGTCCTGCTGTTTCCAGAACTGCTGTGTGAGTATCAACAGTGTTTTAGAGCAGTGGAGAGTTACATTCTGTGTATGGCTCTTTGGCCAGGAAGGAGTGGTGTAAAAAGCAAGAAAAATGAAAATAAAGGCAAACACATAAGGCAAAAGGTCTGAAAAACACATTTGAAGGCTTCACGAGGGTTTTGGGGAGGGCTAGCTGGTCTTTCAAGTACACATCGTGAGGGTCTCTTCAAGCTGAGTAGGTTTTCCAGTTGGTGGAATGGTTTATAAGGTGCTCAGAAGAAAAATCTTTCCTGAAGCAAATAACCCTGGAAGAAGTTGCTTTTCCTGTTCCTTGCTTTTCTCCAACTGTACCACAGTTCCTCAGCCTCTAAGGTCATCTCTCTTCTCCTCTGTCCTCACGTCCACAACTGCAGCCTGGTGCTGTCCCACATGTGTTCAACATCCCCACTTAAATCTTCACTCCGCACAAAACCAAAGGCTGTAGAGAAGCTGGCAGGGATGGGATGTAAAAGTGATGACACATATGGTAGAAGATGGCTTTCCTGGTTTAAATGAGAAACTCTGAGGACTCTCTCAGCAGTATTAGTGTAAGCAATATAATTTCTTGCAGAAAAATATCTGTAAGAGGTATTTAACAGTGGTATTTCTCGATCCCTTTTAACCTAACACTTTTTTTTTTGGGGGGGGGGGGGGGGCGTCCCTCCTTGGCCA
>NDXB01009093.1:131591-146187 GCA_002631895.1 Agapornis roseicollis
GGGGGGGGGGGGGGGGGGGGGGGGAAGGACCTCCCTGGACATTGCTACTGTAATACACCAGCAATAACATCATAAATGGAACAATCAATACAAATTAGCTTTTTGGGGTTTTTTTGCTTAAGTTTGGGGATGCATCTATGTACTGCAGTTACTTCATGTGCAATCGATTGAGAAACTTACGTCTAAAGGACTGCATTTTCTTTGCCAGCATCAACTACAAATCTCTTGCATATTAATTTGTTATATGGTGTCAACAGCTGCCACCCAGCTTACCCTTTGATCCGTAAATAGTTGCCAAATGCTGAAAGCTGCTGAGTGTGCTTGCCATCTTTCTTGAAAGTCATGCTAGCAGAGTTGCTGTAGGTGCTGGAAGTTATTTCCTGAAGGCAGGTGCTGAATGGCAAAGCCATATGGTGCGTTGTCTGAGGGCTTTCTTCCACAGGAGACTTGGATAAATGTGGAGCAGCATTGATAGCTGTGTCCCTGCCCCACTCAGGGAACTGGTAGAAAAGCAACAAAGAACCAGCACAGAGGCAGATGCTGAGAGAGGGCAGATTGACAGGGATTGTTACAGCATAGTCCTGGCTGTAAAATCAGTTGTGAAGGGAATTTCTTGCCACACACAGCGTGTAACCCTTGCTCCCCTGTTCTCTTCATATCAGCACCTCACAGTGCAAGTCCCCATCATTCAACTCTCCTTGGAAGCAACAAGAAAAAGCTCCCCTGAGCAGGGAAGAAAGGCATGAGTCAGACTTCTGGCCACTGCACTTTATATATGGCTAATTGCCATATTGCCACTTGAACAAAACAGATGTCCTCTGTTCAATGCAATTAGTGCAGTACTTCAAAAGGTTGCTGTCCCTGCCATGGTGTCAGAAATCTAGGATTGTGTGTGATGGAGGGTTATTAAAATTCTGTGCTACTCCTTGATTTTTCTTATTCCCCTTAAGATATATAAAATCACATACAGAAATGTCACTTAACATCTTCCTCCAAAGTATTTTTTTTAGGCTTATTTAGATTGCTAAGTCAACCTCTCAAATTTGAAATGTTACAGAAAATAGCCCCATTTAAGAAACAGCCTCCAAGGAATGATGGTGTAATTGAAGACACTGAACTGCCCACCATGCCTTCAGGTTTGGTGAGGGGATGTGTTATCTTCTCATGGTTATGAGCCACCCTGACCCTCCGTATCACCCAAGTGGCTGCATCGATCTACCACAATCTTTCTGTGGTTTTTATCTACGCTTGCTTGACTTCTGTTTGTCACACACTAATTAAAGACTCTTCGTGAAGTCTAAATACCTGACTGTGAAGGATTTATAGTGCGAAGTATAAGGTACAGATAGGTAATGGGGTTGGTACAGCTCCAGTTGTACTGATCTGGGAAAATGTACTGCTTCAAGTTGAGTGTAGTAGTTAGGATACATTATTGAATTATGCTGATTCTGTCTTTCATGTTTTGCATTTAAATTCCTACCATGTAAATGTAGGGGGATTAAAACTTGCCTGATTTGCCGGTCTATTCCATTACAAATTTAAAATCTACACAATCCTGTAATGTTGTATGATTTTTAGTCTCCATAGGTAGGAATGGCTATCTTTGCTTTAGACAGATCTAAAACGTAGCTAATAATGGTAAAGCACCCTGAGATACTTGACAGAGTGGGAACTAAAGAAGGGAAATAATTGCTTACTTTTAGTACTGTATAAAGTATTAAATTGTTTTCTTTAACCTGTGAAATTTTAAGACTGTAGAATGAATACCTTTTGGTGTGTAACGCTTTCTTCAATTACTCTTAGGATACAAAACCTGGGCAGTCAGGGGCCGTTCATGCTTTAACTTTGCCTTATCCAGTTTCTTTATCCCGTGTACAATGACACACATTTTTAACTTGTGACTTTTGCTAACTGTTGTGAACTTTTAAATATCTTCATTTTGGTATCTAACTATGACTTTTTCCTTGTCCTGTTGGCTTTTCCCTATTTCTCCCACAGTAAATACTATTTACACTTGTGGTCAGTACAAGCTTTCAATGTTTTCCCAGCCATTGATTTGTGAACTGCAATTCTCCTGGTTTTAAGTTTGGTGTATTTTTTGTGACAAGCTATTATGACACACACTTCTGGGTGCTTAATTTCTATCAGACCATCAGGGAGTCTTTTATGGAGCTCATTTGTTTAGCTTGGTTTATAAGTTAAACAAATTAGTCTCTTGTCATCTGCCATTAGTCTTGTCATCACGCTGCACCTTATACTTGGCAGTCAGTAGTACTGCTGTGGAGAAACCACTGGTGGAGGTTAAGATGATAAATGCTTCAGCTGATAACATCTGCATTGCATTTTACAGGTTTTGCCATATTTTTCCTCGTGCTTCTTTTAGACATTTCTGAAAAGATGCCGTTTGTGGACTTTGAACTTCTATTTTTTCCCCACAGATCTCTACATCCTCAATCACTAAAAGCAATAGTACAGTACCTGTTGTCCTACAGAAAGGATCTGAATGTGAGAATGTTGATTTTAGCCTCTCTTGTAAAAACAGTAATATCTTTTTCTGTCAGGCTCTAGCATTTATCCTCTGGTATCTTTTTTACTTGTTTTTTTCCTCTTGAGTTTCTTCAATCTTTGGGGGATTTTCTTTGCATCCTTAGGCTTGTTATGCAGAAATTATGGACATGATCTCAGGTACTTTGCATTTTCCTGCAACTTGAAAAATTTATCCATTACTCCTTACGTAGATGAATCATCCAGTTCCCAGTACTTTTGCCCAGAGAATCACAGAATGCTTTGGGTTGGAAGGGACCTTAAAGATCATCCAGATCCAACTCCCTGCCATGGGCGGGAGCACCTTCCACTAGACCAGGTTGCTCCAAGTCCCGTCCAGCCTGGCCTTGAACACTGCCAGGGATGGGGCAGCCACAGCTTCTCTGAGCAAGTGTCTCACCACCCTCACAGTGAAGAACTTCTTCCTAATATCTAATCTAAATCTACCTTCTTCTAGTTTAAAGCCATTTCCCTTTGTCATATCCCTACATGCCCTTGTAAAATGTCTCTCTCCAGATTCCATTCCAGAGAATGTCAAGTTACTCTTTGGCAAACTCTCTGCAGGAAAAGTTCTTACAGCAATTCGGATCAGGGATCCCATTTCTTTTGTCTCTCCCCATTCTTATTTGAGGTCACATACATTGTTTCCTTTTCAATCTTTGTGCCACCTCAAATCCAGCCTCCAACTTGTATATTTTGCAGGTTTCTGAAGGTATATGTGGCTGAGGAAAAAAAGCACAGCAATGTGTTGTGCAATTTCCACTTTCAAATATCATATATGTAAAGCCTCACTCAAAGCAATTGGCTTCTGCTTTGTTCCCAGTCTGTGAAAGTTCTTGTGCTTTGGAGATCCCAGTTCCTGACATTCGCTCTTCACAAATGTGTTACAGTTTATTCTCAGTATTTAAGTCTCAATGTCCCAGAGCTGAATGAAACATTTGCTTGCTCAAGGATATCAGGGCTATGCATGTTTGATTGTCACATTACTTGCACAGCTTTTGCAAGCTTTATACTAATTTTTCAGAAACTTATTTTCCAGCATTCTTTAATGTTTGCTAAAAATCTTATCGAAACTTTGGCTTCCTGGCAGCTTTCATTAAAACTTGCTCTTCTTGCCCTTGGAGTCTGCTTCTTTGAACTGCTTTTTACATGGGTTATTATCTGTCAGGAAAGCTGAGTTTTCTGCCAAAAATATAAACCCAGCAACTACTGCAGATTATGTGTTCAGAAGAGGAGGCATCAGACAGGAATGAACCCATGCCAGGAAGAAATCTGTTACAACAAGGGTGATAAAATACTGAAACAGGTTGCCCAGAGAGTGGGTAGATGCACCATCCCTGGAGACATTCAAGACCAGGCTGGATGTGGTTCTGAACAGCCTGATCCAGTTGAAATGTCCCTGCTCATTGCAGGAAGGTTGGACTAGATGAGCTTTGAAGGTCCCTTCCAACCCAAACTATTCTATGATTTTATAACACAAATGCCAGGTTTGCAAAATACCACATTTATGTATGCATTGGAGGGCAGGGCAATCTCTTGTTCAGACTTGCATTTCATTTCTAGTGAAGACGCTTTCTCTTTGCAATGTGAGATCAGATCCCCTGGTGATTGACATGCTGTGCTTTCCCTGGCTCTCTTTCAGACTAACTAGAACTAGAACTAGAACTTACAAGTCCGATAGAACTTGTAATAATAGCCAGGATTCTAAAACTGATTAAAAATGTAGAAAATAAACCGAGGCCCACGAAGCCTTTGATTAGGTTACATGCTAAAATAAAATAATTACAATTGGAATTTTACATTAAATGAGTTTTTAAATATAACAAATTTTAATATTCTGAATTCTTTAGTGTTCAGTTGTAATGTGAGCTCTGAAGCACTAACTCCATGTCATTAATCCTTACTTGATGAAACTTATTTTTTCCATTTACCAGGGGAGAATATTTGAACACTCAAGGCCGATTTTTCAGAAATTACATGTAGCAATTTTGTCCTCTAATTGCACATTTAGTTTGCAACTACTGTTGGGTGTTGTCTGCAAGAGCTGAATGGACTGGCAGCCAAAACTGAATTTGCAACCACATTTAAGGATAAGCTAAACAGTGTTTGTGACCAAAGCACCTGGCAAATCCGTTGTAACTGACATGTGACACTCATAATCTGAATTAAGCTATTCTGAGATGAATAACTATGGATGTTTTTAAAGTTCCCAAGGGAGATGAATCTGAGTTTCACTCGTGTAATTTCCAGTGGTCACTAGCTCTTACCTGGTGTCACCCCAATCCAGGTGTTCCAATACACACCAGCAGTTCCCTGACATAAGCTTCAGGACAAATACCTCAATTGCAAGCAGTTGCAAGTTTTCACACTGGGGATGCTGTAACCAGCTAGGTGTGCTTTTGGTCAGTGACCAGTGTAATATATCTCAGTATGGGAAATATATAGGGTGCAGGAAAAGGGCAGGCAGCAATGAAGAGGGGGGGACAAAGGGAGAGAACGGAACTGGGACTTGACAGAACTCAGTCTGCAGAGACAACTGGTGGAACAAGAAGGAAAATCAGCTTTTCCAAGCTCCGGTACCTTCTTTTTGATAAAGACAAGCTGATAAATCAGCTCTGAAATGCTGACAATAAGTTAAGCTTTTGTGGTCCTGACCATTTTTTTTTTTGTTTATTATGGAGTTTTTCAAACTGTAAAAGGCATGCAGGCAATTCCCTCCCGGACCAACTCCTCTCCCGTTGCTGGGAAATTTGGTGCACCTGAACTTTCAGTTTCATTGAGATCTTCTGATGGAGGTACTTCTTTTAAGATGCTCTTAATTGGTTAATTTTAGGTAGAGCTCAGGCAAAACTGATATGTTAATAGCAAAGTGAAATTCTGAAGTCTTAGAATGTTACAGATGAGGTATGGACACATAAAGATCAACTTGATTTTTACATTCAGGTCACCTTTTTATGTTGAATATGTCGTCTTTACAAGAAATTTAATGTTCTTACAAATCAAACTTTGGGGACAAGTTTTCTGACTTTAATAACAAGTCAGAGAATACCAGTTATTGAAAAGATGCTTCTCCACTGCTGCTAAGCCCATACATGTTACCTTTTAAAATCCTGATGCGTTGTCTAACTTAATGACAAATTGGGTAACATGGTGCCTGTGCTTGTAATATGGAAACGGCATATATTCCCTGTCTTCCAACACCTCCTATGTTTTTGCCACTTGGTCTTAGAAGCTGTTGTCCTCCCCAGGCCATGTCAGTCCCCCCCCTGTACTCTGGCAGTAATTCTTGTAATGGTTTGCAGATGACCTGTAATTCAGATCTATGCCTGGGACAGTATGCATGGATCACTGAGTGCAGTGCAGACTCAGGCAGTGATGCTGTAAGAGGGAGAGGGAAGGCAGTACCTAAAGAATTATAAGGAGAAGCAAAGATCCATTGTGATCAATTGGATGTAATTCTGGTGGCACCTTAGACACTGTCTACCACCTCTTCTGTATCATCGTGTGTGTTGAAGCAGAGTGCCATTGTTGGGCTAAGCTTTTTCCACAAATTACTGAATTTCCTCTATCATACACTTGTCCCTGCTTGGATGTCTCTCTATCTCCAGTGATCACCGCTTTCCTGTGAGGAAAGCACAACCAGACAGAGCCTTGGCCAACATGGTCTAGGGTGAGGCATCCCTGCCCATGGCAGGGGGGTTGGAACTAGATGATCTTAAGGTCTTTTCCAACCCTAACTATTCTATGACTCAGCGGCAGCCCACTGGCCCTTAATGGCTGTTGACTAGTTTCTGGTGGTGCCTCCTCTTCTGGAGCACTCAGATGGAGCAGATTTAATCACTTAGTTTCCTTTGCAATGGAAGGGTTAGCTGGAGGCATAGAGTCCTAGAGAGACACAGAGCATGGCTGTTCCACTAATGAGGGACAAACATTGGATCAGATGTGATGCAAAGTAAATGATGACTCTTTCTTTAGTTGGCTGCAGTGTTGCTGCAGCCTGCACTTTGAAAAGAAATTGATTTTACCTCTCCCATAAAGCAGTTTCATCTGTTCTTTTCTGACATCTTTTTCCACTTACAGCTGGCAAAAACTTATGGCAACATATATACTGTGTGGTTCGGGTGGACCCCAGTGATCATACTGAATGGGTATCAAGCAGTGAAGGATGGCATGACTGCACACCCTGAGGATGTTGCTGAGAAGATGGTGTCACCTTTCTTCAGAGCAATGGCCAAAGGAAAAGGTGAGTTTTTCCTGCTGTAAGTAATGCACAGGAATGATGATTTGGCAAACTATTCTGCCTTGTTAGGTCTCCTACCCTCCCATTCCAAATGCTTTTCCATCAGATACCGTCCAAGTCCTCCACCAGCTCTTTAGAATAACTTACTATTTGCTGTGACACCATTTGTACCAAGATTTCCTAAGCTTGGGAAACACTCCAGATCAGGTTGTTTCTAGGTGACCTTTTTGCTATGATCAACATGGATACAATCCCAGCTCAGAACTCTGCAATCTTGGCCTCCTCACAAAACAATCCAATTTGCAGCACATGATTTTGCTGAATGTTCCATGCAAAGCTTGTTTATACATTTGCTAACTGTATACTTTTTGGTTGCCAAACACCTTCCATCATGAGCAAGAGACTTATAACACCATCGTTCAGAAGTCTCTTTTCTGTGTTTGCAGCCACTCTTAAGCATTTGTGAGAGTGCCTCCAGCGCCTGAAAACCCACTTCTCCTCAGTGTATTTCAGCAGTCTGCAGTCTTTCCTTTTTCCTCCCCTGCTTCTGCTATACCAAAGCAAACACAGATTTTTTAAAGCTAAATCACAGCAGCAGTTCAGGGCTCTTCAGGTAACCACTAGTGCAATTCAACAGTCAGTGGAATAGTCTCCCTTCCAGAGGAGACACAGGAACCAAATATCACTTCTCCTTTGAGTTCAACATCTCAGCCTACAAGTATCACATTAATTGATCTACGTCTCCATAAACATGCCCTGGCCCTGTGCACCACTCTGCACAAATTCATCCAGTTATTCCTGTCTTGAGCATGACTGTTTGAGTATAGCTAAAGCAGATCTAAAAAGACATCTTAAGGTTGTTTTGGGTTTGTTTGGTTTTTTTGATTTTTGTTATTTTTTTTTTAAGACATCAAGAAATGGGGCAATCAACCTTAAATTGCCCTTTTCAAAGCTTAACTGCAGTCAATATTACAGTTTGGATATGTTTGGCCATGATTTCTGGTTGCTGATAATTTCACCTAAAGATGCTTGTGTAACATATACAGCTCCATATATTTAATGTTTTTTAATTAATTGTTCATGTCTATGGCAAATATTAATATGCCAGGGAATACCCTCTGGTATTATATTGGCAAGTGGTCACTCCTGGAAGCAGGAGAGATGCGTTGGTGTAATGACTCTACGCAATCTGGGAATGGGGTCCTTCACAGTTAATTTGCTGCGAGGATGGGAAAAAACTGCCTTATACAAACGCTGTGGTTCATGAGATACAACGCTTCAGCAACATTGTTTTTGTTGGCATGCCCAGAGTGTGTGTGAGGGACACAACTTTGCTAGGATTCCCTGTCAAAAAGGTATGCAAGCATTTCCAGTTTCTGTTCTTTCTTCAGCAGGGACATTTAGCTTTTATTTCAATTTAGCAACTCATTTTCCATCTATAAACTATGCTCCATATAACCCAGAAATGTGGTGCCTTGGGAAGGGTTGCCATCTGTGGCTCCAGGAGTAAGTCTCTCACTCAGCATGTTGACACTCAAGACAGCTCATAAGCCCCTACCATAGAAGCCTGAAGTTTCTGCCCAGCTGATCAAAGCACAGCTGCAGAGACCAGTTCTGCTTGGCTGGGGATAGACTGAGAGAGGAAACTCATTTGCCAAAGCACTGGTTAAGACATCTCTACCCAGCTTGGCACTGCCAGCACTCCTAGAATGGAGGAAGGCGTGTGAGAGTATGGCTCATAGCTCCACTGACTCCAAGAGCTAAGGGACCTACCTGAATCCATAACAGCTGAGAGACTGACAGCTACAGCTAACAGTGAGGAAGTTGCTACCAAATACTGCCTAAGACTGTTCAGTGCCAGTAAAGCTGGGTGCCAGTTCTCAGTGTAAAACACTATCAAGAAACAGGAATTGGTTGCTTTTATTGCAAGAGAGATGGAAGAGGCCAGCACCATTACTGGCATCTCGAAATGGCCCCACCTAACTCATTCTGTGGTGAAGGTTTCACTCCTGTCTGCTTCTGACAGCCAGGTAGCTAAGGCACACAAGCTGGTCTGCTGGGAACAACCTGTAAAGAAAAAGCCCAGAGTACTCCTGCTAAAAGGGCTCAGAGGTTGTTATCAATGAAGTACTGCAATTATTTCTACATTTCTCTCTCTCTTAAGCATGACAAGAGGTTTCCAATGCTGGGACCTGAGTATCAACAAGAGAGTCCTGCTGGAAGTGTTATGGAATAGTTGTAAAAGTGGTCATAATACAGTTGTACCAATATCACTAATGCTGTTAACACGCACTGACACAGCTGGAGGGTTCAGAAGAGATGATATTTAACTCAGAAACTGATCACAAACTCGGGTTTTCTAGGAAAACAAACAGTCTTCTAACCACATCATATCTGCTCATTACAAAGAACTGGCAACAAGCAGCAGTTTTATCTGCCAGGCAGAAACTGATGGGTGAAAATCTACAAGTTGGAACTAAATCAATAGTTTCTTCCTTGCAGGGCACTATTGTTATGTCAAATATAGCAGCCGTTCTGTATGACCCTGAGCAATGGGAGACACCTCGAGAGTTCAACCCTGGCCACTTTTGGGATAAAGAAGGAAATTTTATACCTCGAGAAGCCTTCTTACTATTTTCAGCAGGTGAATGCACTGCCGGTTTGAACTGACCCAACAAATTAGAGGAAGAATACAGAAGTGTGAGACTATGGTATTTCTTCAGATCACATCTTCTCTCTCTGCTATTCGCTGCTTTTAAAGAACAATACTGGATTGTTTCTGCCAGTGAAGATGCTTCTATGCTATCAAACCCCAAACTATTCTTAGGACTCTGTAGTGGGAATCCAGCTTAAACTCCTGGATTTCTTACGCATATTGCATGCTGCAGTCATCCACAGATTGTGACTGTAGTATTCCTTATATGTACAGTTTTTCCTGAGAAGCAATGCATCCTGTGTGTCCTGGAGTTACTTGTATTCCTTTTTAAAGGAACAAGCTGAAAGAAAAACAGAATGCATTCTGGTAAAAAAAGGATTAATTTCTTGCCTACAGAACTGAAATCCAGTTGCAAAGAAAGGAAATAAGATAACAGTGCACAGTTAGCTATCACATTCAGCGTCCAAGTTCCTACTCTGTTGGGTTTGGGTTAGTTTCTCTGTTGATACAGCAGATTAGTTGCTTAGTTGTCCACTCAGGAGTAATTTCTTAATGCAAATTACTGTTTCTTTCCTTTCATTTGTCTGCTAATCTGGAAATATGAATGTTTTATTTACCTGTTCTGCTCATGCCATTGGTTCCAATGATGAATCCTTGGAATTTATATTGGTCTCTCATTTTTTGCCTGTAAAGTGGCCAACCCTTTGCTCAGTTGCAAATGCAGTTGCTAAGTAATTTTGATCCACTGATGTTAGCTCACTAAGAAAGTACACACAAACAGCTGGCAGATTCTTTGTGTATGACCCTGAAGCTCAGCAGCGTAAGAGGAAAAGAACTTTCTGCCAGGCCAAGCAAGGTCAAGAAAGAAATGATGGTGCTACCTTAGGCAGTTTCACCAAGATTTTCATTTGGCATTTCCTAACCTATGACACTGGATGAGATGTCTCTGAGAAAGAATTCAGTTTTGATCCTGTGGCTTTCATGATCCTGGCTCTGAACAAAAGAAAACATTCTGCTTACAACAAGAATGAACAAAGTTATTATGAAACTGAAAAATTCCTCCATAACTCACTTTCCTCCCTCTTCCCACCTTCCTTCTGCAGGGCACCGTGTGTGTCTGGGGGAGCATCTGGCAAGAACTGAGCTCTTTATTTTCTTTGCCAACCTGCTGCGGGCATTCACCTTCTGGATCCTTGAGGGGGTGACGAAGATCAGCACAGAGCCCATTCTGGGTGGTACGTTCCAGCCCCAACCCTACAGGATTTGTGCCATTCCACGCTAGGCTGCCACACATCACAGAGTGGCATGGGACATCCACCTTCATCTCAGTGCATTTCCTCTCAAATGTGTAAACCTCCTCCTTCTAACCAGGATATTGGCATTAGTCTAGTCCAGGGCTATTCAGAAAGTACCTGCAAGCCACAATCCCGCCTATCAGTACTTTTGGTCCAGTCCTTGTGAAATTCTCAGATATTCTTGCAAGGATCTTAACCATTTGCTTGTCTTGGAGCACACTTGGAGCAATATGCTATGGTTCCCAGTTGATGCCTGCATGCTCTGTCCTAGCCAAGCAGGATCATTATAATGCTCACTCCTGAGCAAACCTCAGTAAAATTCAACAGAGGATCTCAATAAGAGCTGAGTAAGTGTAATTTCTGTGAGTGGTTTGATGACCTCAAGTAGTTTGACTCTGGAAAACACACTTTTAAAGCCCTATTTTGGTTTTAATGTCCTGAACTTTGCCACTTCGATTTGTTGACAGGTTGCAAATTACAAAAGAAACCCCAAAACCCAAATAAACAGAAAACAACACCCAAACCTAGGAAACATGTTAGAATGTGATGTGTTAATGTCTTCATTTCATGTTATGTATCTCCCATAAGGAAGATAGAGGGTCAATCTGAAGTTGAAGAAAGAAACTGAATTTTGGGGTCTATTAGCAAGGTGAATGTGTGACTTGGCAGCCTGATCATCATTATTATGTCTTGCCAAGTGGTTGGTTTGTTAGGGTTGTTTTGGTTTGAGGGATTTTTTGTTTCCCTAGCACACTCATTATTGCTCCTGCTTGGATGAAACATGAATGTGGGATGAGAGATTCACTTTGCCAGCAGGTTTCACTGCTCACTTCACAGCAGAGGAATGCAGAGACTTGGGAAGTCAGCATCTAGGGCTATCTGAAAACTCAGCTGTCGCCCATTTTCTCTGGGTCCTTTTCTCCCTTCATTACAACCTGTACCACACTGCCTGCTCTCCATTCAATCTCTTTCCAATCCTACTGCCTCAGTTCCAGTTCCTATCTTTATCCATAGAAACTCTATTTCAGGATTCACCTTCCCTTTTGGTTTCCCCCATCCTTTCATCATATTAAGATTCTGTCTCCTACACTTTTCTGCACAAGTGGTAGTAGAGGAATCAGTGCTGAGCTGACAACAATGACCAGTGAGTTTTCAGAAGGGAGCTTGGACATTCTGATTTATTTGCTCTTTGTGGCTCCAGACCATGTAAAGAAGAACGTTGTAACTATGGAGGGTGCACTGGAGGTAACTAGCATAACAAAAGACATAAATAACAACATGATGCAAGAATTTTAAAATATCCATTACTTAATGTAACTGCTCACTGGCCCTGATTGACTGAGACAGTTTAAGCGTACAGCTGGAGGTGACAGTCAAGTTCAGCTGTAGCTTTGTTAAAGCAAAGTGCTGTAGTATTCGTGGATGCAAATCATGTTTGGAAGGGATTCAAATATTGGAGGTGGGTAGAAATGTCTGTAAACACTGCTATAAACTCAGGTTGAATTTGTATGAGGACCAAAAGTGCTTTTATGTTGGAATATAAACTCTTTGTAATTAAATAATTGTGGTACATCTGAATTTAATGGATTTTAAATGGAGCAGAATGTTACTAAAAAGAAGTGAGAACTATTGAAAATCAGACTGAGCTGGACCAGATCCTGGCATGCCTCTGGCAGTAGTCTGCTCCAGCACGACCCAGCATCTGTGGGCTTGCTGGGCTGGGAGGAAAACTGGGACAGCAAGGGGCTTCACAAAAGCAATAGCTGTCATAAATAATCCAGCCTCCTGCTCCACACAGCATACCAAGTACTGTTCCATTTCTGCTGAGCCTTTCCAGCTTTATCTGTGCTTGTCCTCCACCCTGCCCTCCCTCCTACCTACTCCACTGATCCTGCTAGACATGGTGTCTCTCCTTGCCTTTGCCCGCTCCTCTTGGCATATTGCCACACACTGAAGATGCTTCCTGATAAGATGCATGTAAAGCTGATTGTGCTCAAGGGCTGGAACATTACATCCATTGAGACTGCAGCTGTACTCAATGCTGTTGACAGATAGCTTCCCTGTGACTGGGGAGAACTCAGGAAAGGCACAAAGTGGAAAAAACTGGTAATTTACTGCCCATTTCAGCTATGCAGGGACCCTGCCCACCAGAACCCTACCAGGTACTAGAAAAATGCACATTTGATTTTGAAAAGTCTACTAAAAGCTTGGCTGAAGGTCAGGAGCCCTGCAGCTCTCCCTTCAGGAGAATGGGTTTCCAGACACTCTCACACAGGAGTTTTGCTGTTCCTGAGCAGTGGAGCCAATGTGGTGTGTGTAGCCTCCTGTATGGATTAGTCCACATGGGTTAAGCAGGAAGACACTGTATTTTGGGCTGGTTTGGAAACCTACTGCACCAACTTACATCCATGTGTTCCCATGAGGATTTAAAGAGAGGTGATGGCAAACAGAAACTCAGGAAACCTGATAAAATTAATTTTGCTCTTCCTCCACTCCCTTGGGAAGCTTGGGAGTGGTTCTGGGCTGGAGAACAACAATTTCCCCTCTCAGAGATCATTCTTCAGTACTTGCCCAGGGTTACAGACCTCCAGCTGCTGGGCTGGCTGACCTCTGGCAGTGGAGAAATTTAAAGGTTATGGAGAAAGACCTGAAATGATCCCAGACCAGGTGCGGATGAGGGGTGACAGCAGCATCATCTCTGAGTGGCTCAAATGACGTTCCTTGTCTCCTGCCCACAGTCCTTCCCCTCCAAGTGCTGCTTTCTCTCCTCACCATCATCTTGTCATCACTTTGCCAACTGGTTGCAGCCCCTAGGAACAGGTCTGTGTTACGCCATCAAAGAGCTGCCAAATTAAAAGGTGCACACCCTGGTGCTAATGACTGGAGTGAGGTAACAGCTCTTTCAAGTGGAGTGACTAACCCTTCACACCATCTTTTTTTTTCTATAACCAATGTCAACCACAGGCCTCTGAACTGTGGTAGAACTGTCATCTTTAATATATGGTTTGGAAGGATCCTGGTAATTACAGGCCAGTTAGCCTGACCTTGGTACCGGGAAAGTTAATGGAAAAGTTCATACTGAGTGCTATTAAGCAGCACTTAAGAGATGGCCAGGGTATCAGACCCAGCCAGCATGGGTTTAGGAAGGGTAGGTCATGTTTGACAAACCTGATTTCCTTTTATGACCTGCCTGGTGGATGTGGGAAGGGCTGTGGATGTTGTCTATTTGGATTTTGGCAAGGCTTTTGACACTGTCTCCCATAGCATACTCCTGGAAAAGCTGGCGGCTCACGGCTTGGACAGGAGCACTCTTTGCTGGGTCAGGAACTGGCTGGAAGGCTGGGCTCAGAGAGTGATGGTGAATGGTGTTGCATCCAGCTGGTGGTCGGTCACCAGTGGTGTCCCTCAGGGGCCTGTGCTGGGACCGGTGTTGTTCAATATTTTTATTGATGACATGGATGAGGGTATTGAGTCCTTCATCAGTAAGTTTGCAGATGACACCAAGCTGGGAGCTTGTGTCGATCATTTGGAAGGAAGGAGGGCTCTGCAGAGAGACCTGGATAGGTTGGAGAGATGGGCAGAGGCCAACAAGATGAAATTTAATATGTCTAAGTGCTGAGTCCTACATTTTGGCCACAAAAACCCTCTGCACTGTTACAAGCTGGGGACAGTGTGGCTGGACAGTGTACAGACAGAAAAGGATTTGGGGGTATTGGTGGACTGCCAGCTGAACATGAGCCGGCAGTGTGCCCTGGTGGCCAAGAAGGCCAATGGCATTCTGGGCCTGTATTAGGAATTTGGTGTGGCCAGCAGAAACAAGGAGGTTATTCTTCCCCTGTACTTGGCGCTGGTGAGGCCGCA
>NDXB01009095.1:3860-33263 GCA_002631895.1 Agapornis roseicollis
CCATGATTATGTGTTAATTCCAGCTCTGAATACCTAAAATATCTTGTATTCCGAGAGATTTTTGCTAAAACTTGTAAGGATATTCCATGTCAGATTGTTGCACTTATTTCAGGATCTTTGCATTATAAGTGATTAGCTTTTACTGATCAAAGAAAAAACTTTGTAATATAATCCTGGAAAAAAAATTACAAAGATCTTTCTTGACCTCTACATGTAAACTTATGTGAAGAGTGAACCCTGTGCTGACCACAGCTTCATAGGCAATTATTAGTTACTAATTATGGCAGCTAAGTTATTAAAATAAGTCCTGCTTCCCAGAGGACTTGCTGGCATGTGCCTGATGAGAATACTGAACATGGCTTCAGTAGGGAGTCCTGGTAAATACCACAGGAACAACTGTGATTCTTCAGATGTATAATTAAATACACTTGATTCCTATAATGAATATGAAGATGCAAATCTTTGGGCTTCGTTATGCTATGAAGAAGAAACTGCTGCTAAGAAAATGTTATTTTATTTAGATTTAGGAGTATATGGGTTTTTTTTCTTTGCACTTTAGTAAAAAAGATGTTATCTATTTTGCAGCAGGTTTCAAGATAAAGATTTCTTACCTACTCAGATGTCTATTAACAGTGAAGTAACAATAGAAGACAAATTATCTGTCTTGTTACTGCAGTTTGGATTATTTTGAGCTTCAGTATGCAGTTTGATTTTCCTTTCAGTGTCAGAGAAGATGCATATGGGGGTTTTTTGATAGTGTTTTTGGGGAAGAAAGGGAGCACGTATATTAGATATGCATAAAGTTTGACTGCAGGCTTTTTTGGAAGGTTTTGTTACTTAAAAAATACATGTCTTAAAAGCTTCTAAGTCCTGTTTGTAACTCTGCCATTGATATATTCTTCTGAATACATGTGCATTGGAAAGGAAAGCTTTGTTTCAGGGAGACTTGCCTGCTAGAATCTACAGAAGCACATGGAAACTGACTATGGGCACTTTTATAAACCCCACTTGGCATCCCACAGTTGTGCATGTATATTAGTTTAATATGCTTTTACGTCCATATATATAACCAGTGTTTCTGGTTTTGGTATTTTTATAGTACTGTTGCTAATTTGACTCCACAGCACCTTGTAAAGTGCATCGTATGTTTTATCTTATTTATGGAAAATCTCAATAAGAACAAAAAGATATGACTCAATTCTTCATTTGTTCTAAATAACATTGTTTAGTCAGCTATAAGCCAGATGTTGTAGCTAGAAGCATAGAGGCACAAAGCAGGAATGCCAGAGAGAAAATAAAGTAGAGCTCATTATTTTTAGAAATGGCAAATGTTCTTGTGCAAAATAACCACTTTACCTCTCATTGTTCTGATAACCTTTGTTTTTCTACACTGCAAAAGGTTATTTACCCCACACAGATAATTACCCCACAAGTGAAAACACTTGCAGCATTTTTTTATTGTGTAACGTGAGTATTCCAGACAATCTCAGAGAGAGTAAAATTGGTTTAAAATGCAAAAATGTGATTTTAGAACTACAATAAAGAAGTACTTGATGAAAACATAAGATCCAAAACTACTAATACTTTTTGTTACTGACAAAATCTAAGTCAGCAACGTTTTTACAATTGGTTTATTACTACTTTTCTTCTTCTTTCAGTGATATTCTCTGTCTGATAGTATGTAAAGAAAACTTCATCTTTTTATCAGCTGTTGGAGCTGCAAGAGGTATAAGCTCCCTGGTAGCATGCTTTCCCCTTGAGAACTCCACTTATTTAAAGCAGTTATATTTTATGATTTCCTTTCTTTTGCAACTATTAACTTTTTTTTTTTTTATTTAATTTAGGATATTTGAAGAGAGGGAACATCCATCTTTGCAAAATGAGAAACATCAACTGTATAAACCATTACATGTCCCATGCATTCCTCGGAAACTAGTGCAGTCTGTACAGAGCATTAGACTCTCAATACAGCGACCAGAAAGAGGTGCAGTGTGTTTAATGATCTTTCTATGAATTATTTGGTATTAGTTTTGTATAAATGAATGGAAACCATGATAACATACTTTATGAATGGCTCCTACTATGACAGCTGAAGTCAGACTTTCAATGGAAGTTGGGTATTTACCAGCCTTTCTGTACTGAAAATCCTGTGTCTGATTCCTCTCTTCCTGTGCAAAGAGTAAAATAACATTACAGGTATGCCTGATGCATAGTGTCAGAAAAATCTGAAACAGGCCTTTAGCATTGTTTGCATAAATACAGTAAATATTAACTAAGAATTATTTGTAGTAAATTGATACTTTAGTATTTTGTGATAATTTTCTTTTGGCTCTTTATTAACAGGAAAATGTGTAAGCTTTGTTCCCAAGTTCAGTTTAACAATGTCATGGCTTTGGAAACTTAATCCTATTGAAAATACTAATTAATAGTTGTTAATTTAGGGAGAGAAGAAAAAGAAAAACCTATGGAACTTCCAGTGGCTACTAGCAGTTCTTCCAGCCTTGCAGAAAATTCATCACAGGTACACTGCTTTCCCACTGGTAATAACATGAGATTATATAATCTGTTATAGCACCATTATATTATACATTAAATTTATTAACACTGCAACCACGATGATAATTTTGGCAATCTGCTATTTACCTGGTTTTGTAATAAAAGCATTTCTTTTGTGTCTTTTCTTACAAAGTGCAACTGGTAGTCATAGTAAGCATTCTAATGTCAACCTTGAGGTGACCCCTCTATCCAATTAATTTTGTATGATAGTTTTTAAAGTTTAAATAGCCTTTATAGATTCACTTTGTTGTATGTAGCAAATTTTTGGAATTCTAAAGGAGGAACATAATCTTTTATTAATGATTAATCATCAGCCACCTACTCTATAATGAAGATTTCATAAAGGATTAAATGTGCAGGGTGCTATATGCAGGAATGTCCACAGTTAACAACTCAGTTCTGAGTTTAAGCAGAAACAAAAGTCTGGACCAAGAGAAATGAAACCACGAGCAGCATTGCTTTATACACTTGAGGAGTCTACAACTACATTTTCCATCTCTCACCCATAAACAAATAGTTCCTATAGTACTTTTTTGAACAGGTGCAGTGTATTGCAGCTTAATATCTTAGAATCAGAATAGTTAGGGTTGGAAAGGACCTTAAGATCATCTACTTTCAACCCCTTCACAGTAACCATGCCACCCAAGGCTTCGTCCAACCTGGCCTTGAATAATTCCAGGGATGGAGCACTCACAACTTCCCTGGGCAACCCATTACAGTGTCTCATCAACCTAACAGAAAGGAATTTCTTCCTTATATCCAATCTAAACCTCACCTATTTAAGTTTGAACCTGTTAGCCCTTGTCACTACAGGACATACAAACACAGTAAAGCAATCTACAAACAAGTAGGAGGATCAACTTGCATAGTTATGAAAACCACTAATAATGTCCATTTAAGTGCAAGAACATTCATAGGATTGTTATAATATAAAGGACTACTCAGGTAAGGTAAGGACATAGAAGATAAAAGAAATAGTTTGCAACTGTTGTTTGCTGGGCAGAAGCTTGGTGAAGTTTCTACACCAAAACCTTTCTTTTTAAGGCACATCTCACTGGGTTTATTTAAAACCAGATTTTAATGAAGAACAAAAATAATCAAGTAAAAAATTAATAGAACCAGTTGTGATTTTCATAAGATTTTCAGGATAACTGAAAGATGAAGTGAATAAATCACTAAATAGTTTAAAGTGAAGCCTGTGGTAGAAGAAGTCATCTTAAGATAAAACAACATGAAGGGCAATGGCTAGACTGAGTGGAACAAGACAGAAGAAATATCAAGCAATTCTGATTTGTGACTGGCTGAGGGAATTTGACATGATGAGGATGATGGAAGGGCTGTTGTCAGGATAATCCAGACATGAGGATGGGAATCTGGGAACTAGAATTGCACTTAGAGAATAGTGGGAAGTGGTAAGTCCAGGCTAAGGGAACTTCAAGAAAGGGTGATGGCAATAAGGAAAAGAAGATGGAGTGTGAGGAAAAATAAACAGATTAGAAGGAGGAGGGTTGCAGTGCTTCAGAAAAGGTGTGCTGTAAACTACAGGAGTTGAGTAGCAGACAGATTCTTCATAACCAGCCCTTTTGTCCTCCACCCTGTATTGAATTAAATTTGATACATTTTGCAAATTAAAATAAACCAGAACTAGCAGCTCCCTGTGAGATAATGTGTTATCTGATGCTGAGGCATAGATTCCTAGTGCCACTCTGTCCTCAAGGCACGAGTGCATGCCTCACATAAGAGTTAGGGCTTCTGATCTGATGAAAATCTGTGAGGCAGGAGTATTTCCTTGTTTTCTGCAGTTTTTCAGTCCGCACAGGAGACACAATCACTGATGTGCACACTCACTTTGGCCTTCAGAGGTGGAGCCAGGTCTTGCTATAGCCCTTGCTGTGTTGTCAAGCAGGAGCAAACTAGCTGCAGTAGTACAAGACCTGGATGAAGTGTGTGAATTATGTAATGCTATTTGTGTGACAGAACAGTTAATTATTCACATCTAGTTATCAGTACTGTGAATGAGACTTTATAAAAATCAGAGAAGTGGGTTTGAATATCATGCTGTTACAATGAAGGTAAAGCAAAGATAGGCAAAAAGTTTTTATATTGACTGACCCCAAACCCGTGGTCAAAAGAAGGGATTTTCATAGTTTAAAGAGAAATCAGAGTGATGTTGTTGAAGTGACAATTTCATATGCTGCCTCATTTGAATTTTTTACTATGTTTTAGATGGCTACTGACACTGCAGGCACTAATAACCCACAAATCGCCCAAGTTCCAGCGATAGCAAGCTCACAAAACCAAATGCAATTCAGGTAACTCTTCTTTAATAAAGTAGTTTTCATTTTTGAGTTTATGGAAATAATCCATATTTAGTCAAACATTAATTTTTGTGTTTTAGACTGTCAATTCCCCCAAAGCAGATGACTTCCAATCAACAGTTTGAGAGTGAAAATGCAGTAATAGGTAAAGTATCATTTTTTTGATAGGTTGTGCTGTTACTGTATGCTGGATCACGTAATTATAAAAGAGAAAAATCTAAGGGCCAAATTTTCATTAAGTGGCCACCATTTCTATTCCTCTTCTGCCTTGCTTATTTAGTTCAAACTTGGAGTATAGCAGATAGGCAGTGTCCTAAAAATAGAGACCTAACTGCTCAGTAATGTGGGATTCATTCTTCATTGACCATTCCTAATGGAAGGAACTTTCCAGCATCTCTTGTAAATCCACGCTCTCAAATTACTTGTGTAAAATGAAATCCCGTCTGAAAATCTGCCCATAAGGCATGAGAAAATGCAAAGAAAAGGCATATAATAAACTCAGTAATGTAGAAATCTTAAAGCATCAGATTAAGATTATTAAAGATTAAAATTGAGAAATACATACAGAATGCTTACAGGAACAAAGTAGGGAACTGGGGTAGTTACACCCAAATCACAACATCATATGGTGTGCAAATACGCCTTTGGTCAGTTGGGAACAAAGTAGGGAACCAGGGTAGTTACACCTATAGTTTCTGAAATCACAAGGCACTGAGCTTCATTTTAAATATAAATACATTTTTTTCTGATTATAATGAGAATTTAGATGTATGCCAAAAATTAGTCTTTTTTTATATATATATATTTTAGTAATAGGGTCCTAAATGTATGTCCTGAAACACAGGATCTTAACCCACAGTGTCTGAAATGTTGCACAGTCTTAAGCTTAGAGCAGAAAGTCTGATAACATTCTTTTCTTATCCTGGTTTTGCCCAGTTCTTTAAGATACATTTCATCAGTGTCATGTGGATGTGCTTTTTATATTGTTTCCACCTGATTTCCATTGTCTGGTTTTAACAGTCACAGAGGGCAATAGCTGGATTAGACAAACATAGTACTCTCAGGGAACAATAGCTGTTTGAAGAACATACCAAACCACATGAAACAGCTAAGCACGCTTTAATGATAGTGAGTAAGTGGCAGAACAAGAGGTAACTGTTAAGGCCATAGCTATAAGGTGAGTTATTATGAAAACTACAGTCATAACACTTCCTTACCAGTAGCAATGCCAAGTTAAAGAAACTTTCTCAAGGATTCTTTCGCAGAACATAATTTTTATTTATCCATTTAAAATGCTGTTATTACAAGCAGTGCTGATTTTTGTATAGCAAGCCAAGAGGCCAAATGTAATGAAGAAGCAGAAGATGAACCAAAGGATTATTCTTATAGACCTCAAGTAAGCAAAACATTTCTTATGTCATAAGTAATTATTTTATGTAGAACAGTCAAAGTATCTTGACATATTTGAATCTATTGGCAAGAGGTAAGTCTCAGAAATTGGCAAAGTGACTCATTATAAAGCACCCAGCAGGTAAGAAGGCAATTAGTGCCTTCTGATTGCTAATATAGGAGTAATTGCTCTTGATCATGTCGGCGTTCGGTGGAGTTTTTTGCTACCTTAGCAGCAGACTATTTAGGTGACTGTCCTATGCACATTGTAATTTTTGTATAAATAGGTGGACATATTTTTTTTTTCTCAATGTGAGCTGATGAAAGATTTTTTAAAAAGGATGTTTGCATTTGAAACTTATTTCTCTCATGAAACTATACTAAAAAGCCTCTGTGCTGGCTATGGAACCTGTATGGCTCCATTGGCACTGCTTTTACAAGCTGTGCCTGAATGTGAGATCAAGCTCACCATACCATATTATTATAGCCAGTTGTCTATACAGCTTGCACATGTAGGTGATATCAAGATGTGGCTTAACATGTGCCAGCAGTTAAGCACCACACAGTCACTTGCTCACTCCCGCAATGAGACAGGGAAGAGAATCAGAAGTGTCAAAGTGCAAAATGTCTGTCAAGATACATAGAGTCTAATAGGTATAGCAAAAGCTGTGCATGCTAGCAAAGCAAAATGAGGCATTCAGTCACTACCTCCCATCTTCAGGAGGTTATTTAGCCATTTCTGGGAATGTAGAGCTTCATCAAACATAATGGGTACATGGGAAAAAAGATGCTATAACTTAAGCATCCCCCATTTCCTCCCTCTTCCCTGCACCTTTTATTGCTGAACGCAACATCATATGGTGTGCAAATATGCCTTTGGTCAGTTTGGGTCAGCTGTCCCAGTTGTGTCACTTCCCAATTCTTTTAGCACCCTCAGCCTAATCACTGGTAGGGCAGCATGAGAAGCAGAAAAGTCCTTGATCTGTGAGCACTGTTCAGCAATAACTAAAACATTCCTTTATTATCCATGCTGGTTGCACCACAAACCCAGTATAGCATCATACAAACTATGAACTCTCCGCCAAAACCTGTACACAAGATAAAGTTTGAGGTGCTCCTCATCTTCTGGTTGACTCACTAAGGGCTGATGCCTGCCGGCAGCTGAATGAAGTGTCTTTAAAACAATATTGAGTCTGGTGGAAATTGCTCCACAGAATCCAAGTGCATATTTTCATTTAACATTTTCTGAGGAAGAGGAAATACCTCAGTCAACTGGAATATATTTTGATGGTGATGATCCTTTGATTCACTAGGGAGTCTTAAGAGGGTTCCAGTATAACTTTTAAACAATATGCTATGACATACTTTAGGTTAAATAGTTCTTTTATTCAAAATAAGTGGTTTTAGTCAGTTCACAAGTTTATCTTTTTGGATGAAAATTTTCATATATAGTTTCATTCACAAGAAGTCTATTTTAAATTAGATAAATTCAGGTTACAGTTTAAAGTATGATGAATGTGTAATTGTCAGCATTTTATCAACATCCTTTTATTTTTCCTGAGAATAAAAATAACTAACCCTAAAATTCATAATTTATAGGTTAATGAACTAACGATATTTTGGGAAATCATATGCCATAAAAATTATTGTATATTTCTTTTTAATAGGGCATAAACACAAATTTGAAGTCAAATGAAAATGATCCTGACACAGCAGAAGAAAGTTCACATTTTTTGAGAGCACCTGAAACACCTGAGTTTGTTGGAACACCTGACTCAAAGGGGAAGAAAACCCAGTTCTCTAAGCTGCCTTCATATGACTTGTATGAATTCAGCTTTCATTTTGATTTTGAGCAAAGTGATACTTATTGTATAAGCATTTCTGCTTTTGAAAGATTCTGTAGGAAGACTTTTCTAGAAAGCTCTTCTGAAAATACTCTTCCCCCCCCTCCCCCCCGAGTTATGCTAGGTAATTTATTACTTTTTCTTCTGACAATACCATTTCTACTTGAAGCTGTTTTGAAAGAGTGGGTCTCTGCTTAGAAATACAGAGATACAGGTTTTTTTGTAGCTCCTTTGTTAGATTTGTTGTCTTTTCCTGCAGTAGTATTTGTTACACCAATTTCTATTTTTAAACAGGGTTTTTTGGTAAAAGGGTAGGGAATTGGTAAGAACACCACCTCACTTTGCTTTAAAGAGTTTTATTAACCATTCTGTGTTGCAAGAAGCAATTATCAATGGAAGCTATAGGAATCTAAAAGAGTGACAAAACAAAAAAAGAAAACCTAAAAAAGCCATCTATGCTACTTTTAAAAACTATTAGTGTCGTTTCTTCCTTTCTCTCTTCACAGCATTCACAATTTAGGTTCTGAAGAAGGAACATCTAAATCTCCTGCCTTCTTTTCTCTCATGAATTTTACTCAGAAGTCAGCTGGCTTTAATTTGTTTGATTCTTCTGTGTTTGGGGCAGAAAATTCATCTGATGAGGTAAAATTCAAAAATGAGTACTTGAGAATATTAAATTTTCACAGAGCAAAATCTGCTAAGTAAACAACATTGACAGTGAATGAGGTTTTTCATACTGGTTATTTTTATAGCAAATAATTTTTTTACTAGCTTGCTTATTTTATACATTTGATATCATTTGAATATGCTTATCTACTTTCCTGGGGATCCCCCTATGATAACTTCTGATCAAATGTAAATCTTTCCCATATGGGCAGGATTGGATCTTATGCAAATATACTTGTGACTAGATTCACAAAATGCTTTTGGTTCGGAGTTGAATGCAAAACTTTAGGTACCCTAGCAGAAATCACAAACCACATACCTACCCTGTGTGGTTTTGTCTTGCTGAAATGTGGAATCAGGCATTTACAATTCTATTCCCTCCTCTCCCCCTATTTTTCACAAAATGTAGGATACTGAGAAAAAGAAGGGACAATCTGTTAGGGGTACTGAAGAGCAATATGGATTAGCTACACTTAAATGGAGGAGATAAGTAGACAGTGAATTGGAACAGGCAGTGGAATCCAGTTTTTTTTTTTTTGCAGGTTCCTTAACTACAGTGCTCTAGAGTAATTTTAACCATCCTGGCCTAATAGATTATTGGGTATTCAGGATGGATATGTGTCAGTGCATAGTGTGGTTGTTAAGTATCACTGCTGGCAATGTGGATTGAAAGCTCATTATGCAAATTAAGCATTTGAACCCAAGTATCCCCTATTTCAGTGGATGTGCTCAGTCTTGAGGTTACTAGATAAATACTAGAGGAAGGAAGAATGAAAATACTGTTTTATTTTGTGTTTGGCAAGATATGTGTTGTTGATGTCTTCTATCATCAGCTCTACGTAGGAGAGAAAACACTGGTGAGCAGCTTGTGGATTGTTTAGGAATGAGGTCAGGTATTAAGTCACCTCATGCTGTAGGAACCCACGTTTTTGCTCAGTGGCAGAAACGAAGCATTTACCAACCTGTAGCTGTTATGTGGGATTCTTTGAAATTAGGTGGGAATTTTGAAGGAATTAAGTATCTATTACAAATCTAGTTTAAGAACTCAAGAGGGATGAGTGGTTATTTTACTACTCTTTCCAGCAATATCAGGTTCTACTCACCAGTCATTAATTAGGGTGTTGCTTAGAAGGTTTCTAAAATGTTACAGAATTAAATACTTTTGAACCTTTTTGGTTTAAAAAACAGCAGTAAGCCAGATCAGATATTGGTCTGTTATCAATCTGATGATTTCCAGAAGAATGGAGGGAGTGTATTTGCAGATGTAAGCAAACATCATGAAAACTATCCCTTCAAACTTTAGGGTTGTATATATACCTTTAAATGCAGATTTTGTGAAGGCTGCTAGCATTCACTGGGACACTGTATTTCTCATGGAAGTCAAATGAATTTGCTATATATGTATTAGAGCTTATCTTTTTTCTTTCTCATTTGTTAAATACAATGGCTGTTTATATTTCAGACAGAAGAAGGTTTTTCTGTGGGAAACTTGAACCCTCTGTCCCCACAAAAAGATATTGGTAAGTCTGAAACTCAGATGTGAAGCTGTCTTCTGCTTTTGTGACTGACAAGCTTGTGATCCTGCTTAATAGGGCACCTTTGGTTGTCTAAAAGGCTCTTCAATTGTGATACTGTAGTTCAGTGGCTTACTGGGTTCATTTGTGTTTTGACTAGCTTAAATCTTTCCCTGCTTGTTTGGCTTCAAATGTATGAGATGTCATGAACAAAAGAGGTATGAGAAAGAAAGAAATAGGGATAGTGTTAGGTTTGTTTGAAGCTTTTTCACTGATTAGAAGAACTCTTCTTGTAGTGTAAAAGGCTACTGTGCTTGGTATATACAATTTTTTAACTTAAGGCTAACAGCTTAGTGTTGGAAGAAGTTCATATGTTGGGTTTTTTTCCTCCCTCAAATATAATAATTTCCATTAAAGTAGAGAAATTTTGATAATAAACTGACTTGCATCAGTTTCAACTGTTGGAGGTACACAGTGTAAAAATAGCAGAATTTAAGAGAGAGGAGAATCAAACTTAATGAACTATACCTTTCACTTACAGTAAAGGAGCCCCACACATTTACACATTCTGGGTGAAATCCTGGCTTTACTGAAATGAAAAGCCAATTTTTTTTTTTTATGTTATCAGTAGGATCAAACCTTACTCTTGATAAAACTTCTTTTCTGAAGGGAACTGTAATCTACTATCTTTGATGTGCTGCAAGTTCAAAGCTACTTTTTTTTTTGAAGTGGGTGGATATAAGGTTTTATGCATATATAGCTCTTGTAGAGAAAAGGGTATCTTGTGTTGTTAAATATAGAAGTTAGGTGGTAGCTTTGTTTCTCCAAGTATTTATCTAGAGAATAAAGAATCTGCAAAATTGTTATTTGTTTACAAAGACCTTTCTTGCTCAGTATTCAAAATATTTCACCCAGTTTATCATCTAGGAGTGTTTTGTTGTTCTAAATCATTCAAGTACTTCACAGATAATTCTATGTGGATTCTAATAATGCTCTCCAGGAAGTAGCATTTCTAGTGCAGAAATAAACACACATCTGCAAGCTGATACTCAGTGAGATGCTTGGAGTACAATATTGTTAAAGGAATATACTATGCTGAATGCAGTATTCTTTCAGTAAGATTTAATCTGCTAATAAATGTAACATGTATTCCTATAGGAAGCTTGTTTGGAAAATCAGAAAGTGAGGAGGCATTTGCCTTCCCCTTCCCCTCAGAATCAACTTCTCATGCATTTGGAGATGGAAAAGATGACTTCAGTTTTCCATTTGCATTTGGACAGGATCAGAGATCATCACAGTCTTCTCCTGTGAAAGGTTTTCATTCTTCCTTACAAAATACAAAGCCATTTACATTCTTCTGAATATCTTTGACTTCATTTTAAATTCTTTTCCTACTTAGCCTTGACAAATGTTTTCAGTTTCTGAAGTTAAAATACAAAGCATTTAATCTTCCCCTTTCATTTCATGCAAGACTACATTATTCCAGTTGCTGCAAAAGCATGTGTATATTCATTAAACACATATGCTTTGAGATGCAGCTTTCATTTTTCTTATTTCCTAAATATGTTGTTTTCATAAAACGTTATGATACACTTCTGTTAAATTGGCACTTACAGGTAGCAAAAATATCATTTTACAGTGGAGTGTTAATTCAATATCGGAGAGAGCATCTAAACTTCTAGATGAGTACTTTCAGCCTCTGATATAAACTAAGTAGCTTGTGTTAGAGTAACTGTTACACACAGAATATTTCTAAAATTTTTGAAATAAACATTTCTGTTAATTTTGTGAAAGTGGTGTTGGTATTTCCTGTTATCTGAACTGAAATAATGTTGCAGTTATAACACCATTTCAACTCCTTCTAACTTGGAACACTGAAAGCAAGTTCCTTCCCCTCTATCTAGTATCTTTCAAAACAAAGCAAAAGATAGTTTTTACCAACCTCCTAGATGCTGTAGGACTATTTTTGTGCAGCCCAACATCAGCTGAGATGTGTGAAAGTTGGATTTTATTTTGTTTTTACTGGTAAGGGATTCTCTGAGCTTCCATGAAGTGCTGCTGAGATCCAGCTAATAATAAGTGGGATGCATAGATTTGGTGGACTTCATGCTCTCCAAATGTGGGTTTCCATGTTAATCTATTTTAAACAGCTTTTCTAATCTACTGCACACCTGACAATCTGAAAAACATTAGCTAGAGGCAAGTTTGAGAGCCTGTCTACGTTATTTGTGGTACACTACTGGCAAATACTCTGGCAGCATTTAGAAAGCTGAAAAGTAAAAGTTTGTGTTTGCTCAGTTACTCCATAACTGAAGCTTCCTTTCCTGTTTCCTGATGAATTCTGTCATCCATGTCTCTGACATTACAGTCCAATAGCCAAGGCTTCTGGCTGAAGTGGGAGAAACCATAGAATCCCAGAGTGGCTTGTTTGGAAGGGACCTTAAAGATCCTCTAGTTCCAACCCTCTGCCATGGGGACCTGTCCAACTTGGAGATAATATATATATATTGCCAAGAGATATATATGCATAAATTTAATTTAAAATTAAATTTCAAGCCTGTGAACATAATTAAAACAAAAATGTTGGAAGATAAGGCCCACCACTGCATGTATGCAGCTAAATACAAGCTTTGGGACCGGGGTAGAAGAATCATTGCATCATAAGAAAACTGTCTTACACTATAGCATTAATATGCTTAAGCATTTCAAGGAAATAAGCTTCAAGTGCTACATATTGTAACAGATTGGAATGTGTAGACTTACAGTATTAGATGGTAGTAATCTCTGCAGTGCAAGACTGATTGCATGGGTAGCAAGAGTTGGCTAATCCTTTTTAGCCAATGGCATAAAACAAGGATTAGTTTTTCATTTACTGCAACTGAGTGGGTCATTAGGATTCAAAGACACTAATGAGCCTGAACAGGCAATTGGATTCTGGTTTCAAAGTTACAGGCCAGTTTGAAAGGGGATGATGGTGTTTTTAATGATGTAAAGCATGACCTTTTTCCTGGAAAAAAAAAAAGAAAGAAAAAAAAAATAAAAAAAAAATAAGGATATAACCATGGAACACAAACCTGGAATGTTGACTTTTTCTCTTGCCAGATTTGTTGCCTTAGAGGCTGAATGGCTCATTTAGAAATCTCTCTGTTGCCTTGCTTTTATGTTCTGCTCTTGATGTCTCCAGAGTTGACACAAGTCACATGCAATCAAGTCTATGTTTCTGGTGGACAGGCACTGTCCTAATATTCTCTGACTCACACCCAGGTTGTTTGCAGCTCAGCAGTTCTGCTTCCAGACACATCACTTTGTGTTCTGATGCTAACATCTTGCTGAGAAATTGCCTCTTGGCACGTTGTTTCTTGAATCTCGTACCTTGCTTGATTTGATGTGAAGATGATGCTCTTTTTAGCACTTGCAACATATTACCTTTGCAAAGGTAAAATTCCACCCTCACTTGCTACATCCCAGGTTTTCTTCTTTTTGGTAATCCCTTGAATTCAGCAGTAATAGGTAACTTGTGTTTGGTTTCATTCAAATCAAAAGATGCTTCCAAAAGAGTATAAAAGAAAATATCAAAAAATGGACATTTCCAAGTTAATAGAATGTTTAAACATATGCAAAAGGCAGATACTGCGATTGTTATGATTCCCCAGGAGAAAATGTCAAATGTTAATATGAACTTAATTTTCTTTATTGAATGCCAGTCCAGAAAGCAACCACAACATTATTTCCCACACCACAGGACTTACTTCATAATACTTTGGGACTTGGGTTTGGTAAAATCAGAGAAAGAATTACAGGGCTAAGTAAAGGAAAAAAAAAAGACATTCTTGCTAGTGGGGAGCCACTTGTTATGGCTGGTGGGAAGCTTGGTAGCTGACAGTCCGTGAAGCTTGGTAGTTGACAGTCCATACTGAAACTCAGTTTGGAGCTTGCAGCTCTTATCTGCTCCCTTCTGCTGGAGCAGGACCGCCTTGAGCTAAGCGTGGTCTATTGCTGCATTTTGTGTTTTCTTGAGGCATGTGTTTAGCTGGTTTTACTATTTCCACAAAATGCATGGTGCTGTGATCAGTGATGTTGCTCACTGCCACAGCTGCAAAGGGTTCATGTCCAGAAGCTATGGGTACCACAAGTGGTTAAAAATGTTTCTTAACAGTTATCCACAAAATCTTTTGTAGCAATGTTTCCATTGCTTTTCAGGGAGTTAACAAGCCTTTGAAGCACTCTAGCTGTTATGGAAGCAGGGCTAGTATGCACCACAATTTCAGTTCATACCTGGGCTGACAAATGTCATCAGATACAATACATACTTCAAGGTGATTTTTTGTCTTGGGTATCTTGCCCCAACAGTTGACCAGTTGTGTTTCACACTGCTACATATAATCATAGAATCATAGAATAGTTAGGGTTGGAAAGAACCTTAAGATCATCAAGTTCCAACCCCCCTGCCATGGACAGGGACACCTTCCACTAAACCATGCCACCCAAGGCTTCGTCCAACCTGGCCTTGAACACCGCCAGGAATGGAGCACTCACAACTTCCTTGAGCAACCCATTCCAGTACCTCACCACCTTAACAGGAAAGAATTTCTTCCTTATATCCAATCTAAACCTCTCCTGTTTAAGTTTGAACCCATTACCCCTTGTCCTGTCACTACAATCCCTAATGAAGAGTCCCTCTGCAGCATCCCTATAGGCCCCCTTTAGATACTGGAAGGCTGCTAGGAGGTCTCCACACACTCTTCTCTGCTACAGGCTGAACAGCCCCAACTTTCTCAGCCTGTCTTTGTATGGGAGATTCTCCAGTCCCCTGATCATCCTCGTGGCCCTCCTCTGGACTTGTTCCAACAGCTCCATGTCCTTTTTATGTTGAGGACACCAGAACTGCACACAGTGCTCCAGGTGAGGTCTCAATACTCCAGGTATAATATAATATAATATAATATAATATAATATGAACTAATACTTGCGGCTGTCTCCTCATCAGAGGCCAAAGAGCAGCAGAGTTCTGATAAAAGAGATGTAAATCACAGATTATGTGGAAACCCAACACTGAACTTCAGGGGTGCATTTAAACACATGCTGGCCATCTATCCAGAGCTCTTAAAAGAAGCTGGTTGTTTCAAGTAGACCATGACTTCATGTAGACTTCCACTTTACCTTGGATTGTGGTCTTACTGGGTTTCAAGAACATTGACAGGTTTTTTGCTAACACAGGAGAAACATTCTGATCACAAAATAAGTTCAATAACTGTTGAATAGATTTTTCTGCTTTAGGTTAAGTTCACAGACCTGAGGGCTATGAAAGTGGCTCTACACTGTGGGGTTTGAAGGTGTTGCTGTTGCTGCTTAAGACTGTAGTCCATGTTGGCTGACTATGAATTAATACAATATTGTAGTGACTGAAATTATAACCTCCTGAGTATGTGGTGCCACATATAGTAAGAAGGTAGTGTTGTTATCACTTGTAGACAGAATTGTATTGAAATCACAAATTGTAGTGATAATTATTTGAAGAATTGTTGAAAAAAGTCAGTAATTTGATGGATAGAAGAGATTAATTGTCCAGATTACTCTTTTAAATAGTTCTGAGATATACTTGGCACTTATCAACAGGACTCTTGGAATATTTATGTTGTGTTGAAACTATACATCAGCCTTAGATGATTCCATTGCCATACTGCCACAGTCAACATCTCACAATTCCTGGTAAGGTATGAGGAACTGGGGTCAGATTGTTGAGGAGCATTAGATTATTGTAGGCTTCCCACAGGCCTACAGGCAGGATCACAAGCAAGAATATTTTCTCTTCTGAAAATGGTGCTATTGCCTGAGCTGCTGGACCATCTATGGCTGTGTAAAAGGATGTATCTCTCAGAGGCTGTCAATAGTAATATTTCCAATGGCTACACATTCACATAAATGAATTAAAAATATTAATGGTAGGCAAGAAATGTTTATGCTAGCATCAAGGGACTGTAAGAATCATAGAATCGTGGTATACCAAGTTGGAGGGGACCTCAAGAATCATCTGGTCCAACCTTTTTGAGCAAAGCATGTCCTAGAGTATATGCCTCAGCATTCTCTCCAGCTGAATATTAAAATGTACAGTGCTGGGGAATCCACCACTTCCCTGGGGAGGAGATTCCAATGGCTGATTGTTCTGATTGTGAAAAATACTCTTGTGTCCAACCAGAATCTCCCTGGGAGTAACTTGTACCCATTACCCCTTTTCCATGGGACTCTTCATAAAAAGGGAGTCTGCACCTTCTTTGTAGCCAATTTTGAAATACTGAAGTGTGGTAAAAAGGTCTCCCCTCAGCCTTCTTTTATCTAGGTTGAACAAACTCAGTTCTCTCAGCCTTTCCTCACAGAGCTTTGCAGTTCTCTGATCATCCTCATGGATCTTCTTTGGACCCTCTCCAGTCTGTCCACATCTTCTTTGTATAGGGGGGACCAAAACTGAATCCTGCTCCAGGTATGGCCTGACAGGAGTTCCTTTTCTGAAGAATCAGAAATATTGCATCAGAGTGGTGAGATACTCCATCAATGCCCCTAGTATGTAAAGCATCAGTGGGTTCATCCTGAAGTGTACCCACTGCCTGTGTCACTACAACAACTATAATATGTATGGAAGATGCACTCATATCGTCTGCTCAAGTCCCTGTGCTGATTTTGGAGCAGGAGGAAGGCAGGGATGATCTGAAAGAGAATTCCAGTGTTGCCAAAATTGCTTTAGTGTTTCCTTGGGCACCTCTGTGATACACAGCAAAAGCAAAGGGTTGAGGCATAAGTCTTTTTCAGCATGTAAATTAGAGGTTCACAGCAACATACAGCTGGCAGCAGCAAGAGCCACTTTGCATCTTTATCGCAGCTAGCTCACATATTGCAGTGTCAATATTTTAACAGAGAACATTTTACATCACGAAAAGATGCTTCAGTGGATACTGCGTGTATTTCAGTTCCCTATGTTGAGTTTTATCTGAGCTGACACTACTGGAATGAAGTAGGTTGTCAAAGGCTGGGCAGAGCACTTTTATCATTTGCAAGTATTGGCATAAAGTAAAATAATGATTTGAATTTCTGTTTTCTGTCTTTTGTGGCTTACACTGGCAGTTATGGTGAAGCTTTTGACAAGGGAGTGCTGCTGGGTTACGGATTTCCTCCAGAGCTTCAGAAATAGTTAAGTTATCTGTTATTATCATCATATCAAGACTGACAGTTGATGGTTAGTGCTTATATATTGTCTTTGTAGATTACAAAATGAAGTTAGGAGCAGCAAATGAATCTCTCTGCTTTTATAAGGTTAATTCTATGGTATTATTTGTCATGTACTTATATTCAGTTATGGTAAAATTCTTGGTACTTGTTAAGTTGTGCAAAACAACTCCAGAAACTAGTTGTGTTGGTTTCTTTTTCTGTAATAAGGTGGGTAAGATAAAAATGCTATTCTGAGTACGTTGCTTGAAAGCTTGTAGTGCTTTGGAACTATTTAGATCTCTGCAAGTTCCTGAGTGGAAGTTACTAAGACAAATGTGTGCTTCTGTCTTAGTCATGTACAGTACAGTGACTGGAATGCTGTTGTAGTTTATAACGTAATCATTGTCACAGGTAATGTTTGACTATATGTTATATTTTCCTAGAAGAAGCATTAGTCCCCGTGATTAGAAACCTCTGTCACTGAGGGCGGTAATATCGACTGATTAATGGACCAGGAAACTAAAAATAAATAAATAAATCAGAGCAAGGAACAGCAGAATTTAAATACTGAAGTCAAAACTAACTGTTCACTCATATGACTAAATGATAATTAGATATTAAGACATGCAACTGCATTGTGCTGTAATTGTGATGTAGTTATGTGAAGTTATAAAGAGTAACTGGTGTGACCATGGTACTGGCAAAAGAAAACAGTCATCATTGCTAAATCCTTTTGATAAATACAGCTGAGGTTTCAAGAACTTATTCACCATATGTGAGAGCTGGATAAAATTTGTGTAAATATTCTCCTAGTTGGGAAAACATTGCTGCTGTAATGACTCTAGGATTGATATGGGAGCAATCCTGCCTATTCTCCATCAGTGAAGGCAAACGTGTCTGAATTACTTTGTAGTTAGAGCTGAGAGACCTAGGTAGCAATTACCATTTATATTACAGGAGTGTGCACAGCAGACAGCCTCACTTAAGGCTGCATTGTGTTATGCACAAAGAGAGAGTCCAAGCCTTAAATGTTTTACAATTTAAAAAAGACTGGGCAGACAATGATGGACTGGATCATAAAATGCCAAGCACTTCCCACAGGTGCTGAACATATTTGGCTTCCAGTGAGTTAAGGTTGCTTAGTACCTCTCAGGGCCAGTCAGTCTGCTACATCAAGCATCAAATGTAAGACTCATTAAAAAGAAAATATCAACTACAATAATAAAGAATAAACAATTCCCACTAATTTCATAGCATCTGCAGAGAGGAAAAGCCTTAAAATAAACATTAAGCATTTGGAAAATGTGATAGTTGAAAATAAAATAGAATTCCTCTTGCTGGCCAGGCTTTTTTAAGATGTTTCAGTAAGTCGGCATACACCGAATTCAAACTGGGCCGTTTCCACTAGATCAATGTTACTGACAAGGTATGCTCTGAGCAGAGTTGTCATCAAGAACTTAAGCTGGGAGAAATTTATAGAATCTGAAGAAAAGCAGCTTTCAAAGTGTTGAACGTCCTTTTCAGTGCATGGCATTCTAAAAAGATGACGAAAGAGCAAATGTGATGAAGGAAAGTGAAGCAAGAAGCGAAACGTCATGGGATAAAAGAGACCAAGAGACTGACCATTAGTGCCAGAGCTATAACACATTTATTCCTTTTTAGGCCCAGCTTGTAATAAGACTATAGGTATGATTAATCAATGTCTGTGTGCTCCAATGCTTTCAGAGCTAGATTCAAGCAGAGTAAGGTAGATCTGTGGCATAGGTGACGGTAGCCCAGCATTTAGCACGTTTCATTATATCACAGCAGTGCAGCAGTTGTCCATGCACAGTCTGGTGTCAGTCAGTCATAGCAACTGACAGCAATATGCCAGGTAAGTGGCTTGGGAGGCTGGCCTTATTTTTCCTATAATGCCACCTCTGTGGGGTTATTTTTATTGTCATTACTACAGTCAGCATTGCAGTTTCTGACAGCTGTTGTAAGAGGCAGAAAGAAGGCTATCTCTATGGTGCTGTGTATCATATCAAAGGTGTCTTGTGTTTGGGAAGATATGTCAAATATCAGTGGTAGGTCATTTAAGGCCTGATTTTATTTCAGTGAAATCAATGGGATTTTTTTGGCATTTATTAGAAGGAGCAGAAGCAAAGCTATAATCCCTGGCAATTCTGTTTGTATTATGTTAGATACAGAGTGTTACAGATGTGCACAGTGTGTTGTGAAAAACACACTGTTGTGTGCTCTTGTCACCTGAAGCTTGGGTGGACCAGCAGACAGGCAGGCATGGGCCTGTTTCAGGCCACCAAGTTCTTTTTTTTCCATCTCCTGTGAGAGAAGAAAAATGTTGGGTACATAGATGTGATTCACTAACCTTACTTGTGCTGCCTTCAGTCTTATTGCTGGTGAACTTCCAAGATACTGAGAGTATCACTTGGCCAGATGCAATGTTAGTTACTGCATGTGTCATGGGATCTGGAGCAGAATGACAGACACTAACAAGCAAAGTAAAAGAGAGGGCATTCAGAGGCTGAAGCAGAGGAGAACAAGCAGGAAAACAGAAAAGAAGCAAGAAGCAATAGATCAGAAAAATAACAGGATCATGAAGTGTGAAGAAGAAACACTGGATGGGAAAATAGGTCCCAAAGTGGGCCCTGTTAATTCCAGTTGAGTCACTTTTCTTTGACCCAAATGCTTTATCTCATCAGTGTCTCCTCCATGCTGTGCATTGGCTCCAGCAAGTGCTGAGTCCTACTCTGAGGACATGGCCAACTGCTGCTAGGCAGGGACCTCTTCTTTGTTACCAGTTTAATAGATTATTGTTAGGACCTAAATGGCTGATTACATCAACTTAGATGGGCAGTGATCTGAGAAGATGCTAAAGTAAAGACATAGCCAGTAAAACCATTGCTGAGATGGACAGTTACAAGGAAATTTGGAAATCCCAGTGCAGAAACACCTAAACCTCTCTGTGCTTCCACTTATATAACTCCCCTGTTGTAAAAGTGCCAGCCCTGGCAGTCAGTGCTGTCACACTGGCCTGGTTTGACCATGGCATAAAGTATCTCTGCAATTGGTGTTTGCTTACAATGTGCCTTCTTGGTCTGCAGTGTTGACCTGAACATGTCAAAGCATTCATTTTGCTGTGCCGAATCTAGGCACTGCTCCAGCCCGATAGTCTTTGCTAAAACAGATTTCTGCATCTGAGCTGCTTGTGCGCTGATAGAACGGGACTCATGTCTGGCCAGCTTGTTGGATATGCTGTCAGTAATGCAAGGACACTTAAAGCATCCCAGATGGAGGATGCCTGCATCACTGGGGCAGGACTTTTCTGATGGATGGAGCCAATCCCCTGAACTCAGAGCTCATTTTCTTCTCCATCTCCTTCTGACAGCTAGAGGTATCTGCTCATTTCAACAAACGAGTTTGTTGACAGAGTTATCCAAAAGTGGCAATATTTATCAAATGATAAATTTGTTTCATATGATGGGTTTGTTTACTGAGAAGCTGAGTATTAACAGAATCCGGTTACATCTGATATTTTCTCAGAGCCTTGGAAAATAGAGTGAGGACAAAGTTTGTGCTGCTTTACAGCTTTGTTCCTCTTGCCAATGCTTATAGCATGGTTTAAGTACCACTCACGCACTTCTATGGCTGGCAGATGTGGCTGTTCATGTTGTGACCAGCAAGAACATTATCTCCATAAACTGAATATGTGCAAGCAGAGGCACATGCACACAGACAAACAGCAGCACCGTGCCTTTTGCACACACACTTCCTTTATCAGCCTCTTACTTTGTGATGCATGTATGGATATAGAAAGGTGTGGTACTAGTATGAAGTCTAGATAAATTGCTGAATGAATGTAAAGCCACTAATATCCCTGTCTATTAGTGCTATTAAATTGCTAATTGGAAGAATAAAAGTGCTGTGATGATATTTCTGGGATCAGTCGTGTTTTATTAAGATCAATGGCCAAGTTCCAAATTTATTTGTTTTATTCAGCCTCTGAAAAGCTGGCTCTGTTGCTGAGAGAGTTAACAGTCTCCCTGTATCTCTATTCTCAATAGGTAAAAATGAACATGTTAATAATGGCTTTGCCATCATCATTGTTATTTTTATGTGCTACAAGATCTGTAAGAAGAAATAATGTCATTTATTAGATTGAACAAGTGGGGAAAAGCTAACTTAATTTGACTTACCTTTAGTGTGGTGGTGCACCTTTTGGTTGTTTAGATTGCAAATTGAACAGGATGTGATTAATCTCTTTGTGGGAGTGAGCTGAGTGCCCCTTACATAAAGGTTTTAGTCTCTGAACTTGCAGTCATGACTGATGAAGCTGAATTATGATCTTAGTGATAAGATAAGCAAAACTCATCTAGGGTTTTGCAGTGAAGACAGACCCATATTTTACTGCCCTGCTTCTTCATGATGTGTTCAACTTGTCTCACTGACCTTGCCTCTTTCCATTCCTGTTCCTCTTTCCATTTCTGTTCTCCCTTTCTATACATTGGCAGCTTCTCCCACTCCTTCAAAAAGGCTGAACCTGTAATTTGTGAAATTGGTTTCTGGGTCTAGCATCAGGAAGAGATTTTGTAACTGCCTCTGCATATTTCTTTTTAAGCTCTCATCTGAAAACATTGTCTCTACCCATGACTGATATTTGCCGTGCTGCAGTGCTCTCTGCAAGGATTGTTTGAAGTGCCTCAAAGGTGAAAACATCTGGGGCTGTAGCACTGGAGAGGAGCACCCAGGGCACTGACTCTGCTGCTGCCACCAAAGCCTGGGTATTAAAGCTGTGTGGGATATAGAAGGTTTTATAATAAGTTTTGACACTGTGAAATATTACCTTCCTTCTGTGTTGCAGGAGAGGAGGAGTTTTCCTTAAGGAAAATGGTTTATGGATGTTTGGAGTCTGTTGAAACATTTTTATTTCAAGTACTGAAATCCTAGTTTTCTTTACAGTGTACAAAATATAAAAGCTGGAATGTCAACCTGAAAACTAAGTTCTGTGACTGGCCAGATCTGGTGAACCTTTCAATACTGATGGAAAACAAAATATTCCAGCTGATGTTGACTCTCTTCTTTTCTTGCTGATCAGCTTTTCTTGACAAAGCATTTGAAAAATACTTAAATTCCTTACCAGAAATTTGAGAGTTGTTGGCAGTATATGCACTTTTAGGTCAGCATAAATCTTGCTCTGAGCTGTCTGCTCTGGGTGCTGCTCCCATTTGCTCTCCAGGAGATGAATGGTGTCTTCTGACCATGGCTGAGTATTTGCTGCAGAGGTATCAGAGGAACAGCTCTGGGGAAATGAGGATCCCTGTCAGTGTGGGACACTTTTAACTCATTTATGACAACAAACACTTATTGCCAGTTTTGGGTTGCTGTGAGTTGGATGTGTAACTGTCTTACAGCACTGAAAAGATACATTTTTCCATATCTGAAATGTCACAAACATTCACAGGACATTTACTGAGAATAAATACAGCAAAGCTGTGCTGAGCTTTTAGCTCCAAGAACTTTGGGTGGAAACCTAGTGAAAGCAATTCTAGGCTTTGGGTATATTTGGGTACTTTTTTATCACCAGGGACAGTCTTTCTTTCCCAGGAGAAGACATGGTCTTTCTAAAGCTATTGGCAGGAAAAGCTGGTGCCATTCAGTTGGATGTTTAACCAAAGGTGCATATTTATGCTGGGTACTAACCTTCCTGAGCACAGCTGTTGCCTCTCCCATGCATTTGAAGCTGCTCTGGGTACCAAGGGCATGGTCCCAGTTACATTAGGAAAGAACTCATTTGCCATTATTTCCACCACTTAAGTTATATGATTTATTGATTATTTCCTCCTCCATCACAATAATTTTCCCTTCTGCCAGAACCTCTCTGAGACTGATCTTTTCTTAGACAGTGTACATCAATCAAGTGATGTTGTTTCCAAGGTCAGCTCACCTCATATATGTGCAATGTAAGCCAGATTTTGATCTGCTTACAGTATGTTGTGTGAGTGTGCATGTGACATAATTTAAATGAGCTTATCCTACTCAGAAAGAAAAAAAAAACCCTTCCTACCACAGTTTAGGTAAACCAAGCAATTATTCTGTTACTAAGTGTAATTAATGCCTAATGATTTGCTTTGATTAATGGGACAATCAGCATCTGCCCCTAGAAAGAGGGATTAGTAACCCAAGCCGTCTCTAATAATAGAAGGTAGGGGGTTCTTTTGTACTAAAATCTATTTTTCCACATTCATCTCAAAGCAGAAAAGCCCTGTGCTATGTTTTAAGAGCAGAATAAGGGGAAGGGAGCTTACTTGTAAAAGAATATAGAAAAAACTTTATAGGGTCTTCATGGATTTGTGGTTTTGAGTGAAATTTGTGCATCTCCATCCTTTAAGAAAGAAATTAATTATATAACAATTTTTACAGGCAAAGTTACAGCCAAAGCATTTAAGATTTTACATCTTCTAGGCTGTAGAGGCATCTCATGGAACACACGTTGAATTAAGTTACAATCTACAGTTGATATTTTTGTGTTGCTCATAAACTGCTAAATACTCCCTCAGTTTAGGAAACAATGGGAGGGCATATTTTAGGGATTATAGTAATGTTTCTGAATCCCCTGATTAATTTCTCAGATTTTTTCTACATGGCTGAAGAATTATAGCATACAATGAAGCTACAAAGCTAATCATTCTTTACAATCTATTGATCCTAATGATAGAGATGAAGTGCAGTTAGATGCAAACACTAATCCAATCGTATAACAGACATCCCCATATGGTTAGTCACTGGATTTGCCTTAAGCCAATCAATAATCACTTTGACAAAGAAAAATAAATCTGGATTTTTGTGTTGATAGGTTGGGTTTCAGTCATTTGGGCTCTGAAGGCTGCATCTACCAAGCAATACACAGGTTTTACGGACTTCTCAGTCGTTTCAGTATCCACTCAAGAATCAAGCTTGTAATGGCTGGTAGATAACCTAGGAAATGGTTCTCATTGCTGGGATTACTGCAGAACTAAGGACAGAATTAACTTGAGCCATAAACATCTTGCTTCTAAAAGCCTTTAAGAGAGACTAAACACCTTGTAAATGAGTTGGGCTTTCATTGCCCTGAAGAAGTGATTTCAGTATGAGCCAGTTCAGTCAGTACTGAACACAGGAGGTGTGTGGCTCACTTGGAGGCTTTTATGCTTCAGTCTGTGGTTGAGCATTATAAGAAAGGAGAGCGAGTCCCTAGTAGGCACTTGGTAAGCACTCTGAATACAGTGAAGAGAGACCATAAATCCTGACACTTCACGTGGCTCTACTTCAGCCCTTCTCTGAGTTTATTTGGTTGGGGGTTGACTCCTGTGGTTGGTGTCAGGCTGCACATATGTCTTTTGCACCAGCTCCTCTGTGTCCAGAAACTGTGTTTCACATTCTCTTGCATAAGAATTCATGCAGCAATTGCAGAGGGACTCCAGCACGTCTGGAGTGATGGTGAAGGATGCTTACTGATGGTTAAACAGTCACTGTGTGTTCAGTTTGATCCAGTGAATAACTCTCTGATACCAAATGCTCAGTGTTCACGATGAGCTGCCTTTGACCAGCTGGAGCTAAAATAAAAACACTGCAATAAACTTAAAAGAGTAACATCAAGTACCCACAAAGGAAGTAAGACATGCTGTGAGATCCCACACTTCCGGTGTCTTGATTAAATACACTGTGTACTGAAAATGATCTCTTCCCTTGGCTTGGTTTCCCTGGGCTTGTATCTTTATTCAGGTGGGCGGATGTGCTTCATAAACCTAAACCTGCAGAAGTTACAAGCTTAAGACTTCCAAGTACCTTCTTACCCCTTAGCTTTTTTCCTGCTGTCTAATATGGCTTTGCCGTGCCCTTCAGATGTGCATTTCCTCCCACTGCTGATTGTGGTGCTGAGATTCAGGGGTGCATTTCACCTTCTGAAATCAAAGCTCCCTCATCTTCTTTTGTCCTAATGCAGGCCTAGAGACAATGACTGAAGCAAGATGTTTACTCTATTAGGACTGAGTTCTGTCTTTGTGGTTTTTACTGTAATGTTTTAAAACTAGTGGGTGAGCAGCTACTTCCAATTACCTTCTTACTGTTTAGGCTGGAGAAGAGAAGGCTGCGTGGAGACCTCATAGCTCACAACCTCCCTGGGCAACCCATTCCAGTGCCTCACCACCCTAACAGGAAAGAATTTCTTCCTTAGATCCAATCTAAACCTCTCCTGTTTAAGTTTGAACCTGTTACCCCTTGTCCTGTCACTACAGTCCCTAATGAAGAGTCCCTCCCCAGCATCCCTATAGCCCCCCTTCAGATACTGGAAGGCTGCATTACAATATACAGTCAAGCCTGAACTGGATGGTGTGAAGACACTCAAGCTGATTCAGAAATTGTGGAGAGGCATTTTTGTGTTTCCACACTAGACCCTCTTTATCCATATTACTTGCACAGTGCCCATATGCAGAAGTAATTTATCTGCAAACTGGATAATCTGCCAAGGGATAATGGCAAGAAAACAAAGAATGCTCAGAGTACATAGTAACACATTGATACTTTCCCTCAGCAGGTCTTTAAAACAGAGAATCTGAACACTAGCAGGTACCAAGCACTCGAGATGCCACAATTTATTGGTGAAAGTTATTTGTAAGCCAGTATCAGGGGACTGGAGCACCTCCTGTATGAAGACAGGCTGAGAGAGTTGGGGCTGTTCAGCCTAAAGAAGAGAAGGCTATGTGGAGACCTCATAGCAGCCTTCCAGTATCTAAAGGGGGCCTATAGGGATGCTGAGGGACTCTTCATTAGGGATTGTAGTGACAGGACAAGGGGTAATGGGTTCAGACTTAAACAGGGGAGGTTTAGATTGGATATAAGGAAGAAATTCTTTCCTGTTAGGGTGGTGAGGCACTGGAATGGGTTGCCCAGGGAGGTTGTGAGTGCTCCATCCCTGGCAGTGTTCAAGGCCAGGTTGGACGAAGCCTTGGGTGGCCTGGTTTAGTGTGAGGTGTCCCTGCTTATGGCAGGGGGGTTGGAACTGGATGATCTTAAGGTTCTTTCCAACCCTAACTATTCTATGATTCTATGATTCTGTATGTACTGCATACAAAGTATTAATCCNTATGGCAGGGGGGTTGGAACTGGATGATCTTAAGGTTCTTTCCAACCCTAACTATTCTATGATTCTATGATTCTGTATGTACTGCATACAAAGTATTAATCCAGCAAAAATAACCTGCCTAAAAGATGCTCAAAATCTAGTTTGTGGACAGTCTTTCTCAATATTTATTCTCCAGCTGGAGGATGAGGACTGTTTTGGTATATGTTCTCCCTTAGGCCCTGTGTTCCTCGTTGTGCTGTGGTACATCTTTTTACCTTTGCTTGTAATTAGAGCTGCTTTTTGATTGGTCTAGACAGCTGTTTGAAGTGTTTTTATTGTTCAGAAATGTCACCAGGAAGTATATTAATGGAGAGATGCCTAAGGTATTAAAAGCTCGAGTCCCACTGTTACAATGGAGATATGTTCTTGTGTATATTCCGGTCTTTGCAGTATAAAAACAGAGACAAAACATCCCCTGTTTCCTTCCTCCCTTGAATTCAATCTTTCACCACCCCATTCCCTTTGCAGATTGGCAAGTGGCAATTGTTAAATATATGCATAATAGTGAAAACCACTACATAATACTCTGCATTGAAAAAGAGTCCTGCCAGGCTTCTAGGTCAAGGGAAGGAATATTTCTTTCTTTCCTAGTTAGCTTATCCTCCCATTTGTCTCCTTTCTCTTTATGAAAGAACTGATGGGGAAGGTCTCTATTTGATGGAGCTATTCAGAAAATGACCTGGCATTTAGAATCAAAATTCAGGCTGCCTCCAAATGTCATGTCCCCAGTGCTATTAAACAATAATTAAAGTATAATCAAATTCATATTTACCCTGAAAACAGAATGCATACAGGTGTTTGATTTAAGAAAATCTAGATAATTGCCTTAGAAATATGTGACAAATGGGAGCAAAATGGATAATTACGTTAGAGTGGGGAAAAAGTAATGCTTGAACCTATGGCAGGAAGAAACAAGGGCCAAAAGGAGGCACCAGCACAAATATTTGCATTCTTGTTCTATAGTGGAGTGCAGATAAAAGGGACAGAGGCTTGGAAAAGGACCCACATTTCTCCAAAGACCACTTCTGGCATCACGAGCAGTTTGGGAATAGGTGTTAGTCTCAGAGAGACACAGCACAGCACATCACACACGCCAGTCCCTGTGTGCCTCTCTGACACTGATAGCGATTTTAACACCTCCAGTGTGTTAAATTAACACTTTCAGTGTGTTTAAAATCTTTATTGTGTGTCAGTGAGAACTTGGGTGAGACTGGGGAGAGGATTTTACCCCACTCTATGGGTAAATGCAAAAGAACTGTAGCCCTAAACCAGTGGCACATGTCTGTCTGATTTATGGCATAAATTCCTTCTTGACCTCAAGCCTGTCATCAGTCCAACCCTGACTTTGTGATAAATCACCCAGTACTTGAGAGGTTTCTTGGGATCAGCAGAAGCATCAGCTTAACTCACATGAAAATCAATCTGCTTGCAGATGTTTCAGAAGAGGCTGGAGAAAAGCAACCCAATCCCCCAGACTGGGCATTAGGGGCGAGAGAAAAATCCTTTTAGGGTCTTGTACATGGTCACACTTATCCTCAAAGAGCATTCAAAACAGAGAAGCACTTTGGTGTTTGGATGAGGGTGCTGAAACTACAGTGTTGAAGACCTTACATAGAAGCGTGGCCCTACCCATCTCAAGATCCAAGGAGCATGGAAGGCAGGTAAAGAAGAGTGAGGATTAGCGTGTTCAGGTTAAAAGTCTTTGCTGGTGGCTTTTGGACCAGCAGATGAAGTGTTTTTGTCTGACTTGCTGATCACATCTCCTCCTTCAGACCTCTCATAGTCATGGATGCTACTGCTGTGGAATTTGCTATAGACCAAGCTCTGACCCATTGCTCTGATACTGTGGATAAAGCATGTGAGTAACGTCTCTTTCTGGGTGACTACTCTGTTGCTGTTTCTTAAAGGTACTCTTTGTAAGATGATTCCTGAGCTGTAAATTGATTCTGTTGCAGAGGCCAGCTAGGAATCACTGGTGTGTGCTCAGGACTCCCCAGCAACAGTGTCAGGACATGGCGTTGCTTATCCTGTCAGTCATGGGTATGTAATCACTCAGGATGATGAAAGAGTATAAAGGCAAGCAGGCTGAAAAGGTCTTTGTATGTAATGATTGTCACCCTTTAATCTGTCAGTAAAGAAACAGCCACGCTGCTGTTATTAGGAGCTTTAATGCAATGAGCTGGAACACCAGTGAGGATGGGGAGAAAAGCAGTTAGGTGAAGATCCACAGTTTGCAAGAGCCCATGCATGCCCCACACAAGTTCACAGCATTTGCAAAGGCCTGAACATGTCCCATTCAAGTTCACGCTGTTTGCCACAACCACTGGCCTCATGTCTTACTGATATAACATATCTCCAAGCAGAGTAATTCATCAATGGTGACAGCAGCCAAGGATAGTGCAGCTGTGAAATGCTTCCTGGTCCACCACCAAACAACACCCCTAAACCTTTTGAGCACTGCAGCAGTGTGAGCAGGGTTACTCGAAAGGGAGTTAATGCCATGTGTATGAGATCTCCAGACTGTTGCTGAGGCAGCTGAGTCTCAGATCAGCAGCAGCTTGTGTGTGACCAGAGTGGATTCTGCAGATTGGTGCTTGAAAATGATGTTCTACCAGATTTCTACAGTTAAAATCCTTGTGTAAGAACTTTGCTAAGTAGCTCAGTCCAAAGGCTGTATTCTGCTCCCAAATCTCCAGCCCCAACTTTCTCAGCCTGTCTTTGTATGGGAGATGCTTCAGTCCCCTGATCATCCTCAT
>NDXB01009096.1:0-25527 GCA_002631895.1 Agapornis roseicollis
GTTCAGCCTGGGGAAGAGAAGGCTGCGTGGAGACCTCATAGTAGCCTTCCAGTATCTGAAGGGAGACCCTTCATTAGGGACTGTAGTGACAGGACAAGGGGTAATGGGTTCAAACTTAAATAGGAGAGGTTTAGATTGAATATAAGGAAGAAATTCTTTCCTGTTAGCGTGGTGAGGCACTGGAATGGGTTGCCCAGGGAGATTGTGAGTGCTCCATTCCTGGAGGTATTCAAGGCCAGGTTGGACGAAGCCTTGGGTGGCCTGGTTTAGTGTGAGGTGTCCCTGCTTATGGCAGGGGTTGGAACTAGATGGTCCTAAGGTCCTTTTCAACCCTAACTATTCTGTGATTCTATGATCTGCAGGGCAGATCATAGCTTTGTAGGTAAGAACCAGACTGGGACAAAGAGCTAGAAGGACAGAAGAAAAAAGGCAAGCTGGAGGAGACAAGAAAAAAGAGGTGGGAGATGAAAGCTGAAAAGTTCACAACTACTAAACAATGCACTTTGGCAAAGTCTGGGCTTATTCATTACACAAAGTCAAGCACACCAAAATGGGGAAGGTCAGAAGCACAGTTGTTCAAGGAACCCGAATGTAGCCCATTTTGCATAACCACTATGAATCAGTCCTGAATGACACAAACAACAACAATTTTTCTTACAGCACTCTTGTCTCATTCAATGCACCAGATGGATTGAACTGAGAATCTAACTTAGCTGTTTGGAAAGTTAGCAGTATGTCAAGGAAGAGGTAGAGATTGGCTGGTATAAGCAGGACAACATATAGCTAAGCAAGCTTTCAACTGTACTGCAAGGCCGGATTCAACCCTACCTCTGCAGAATGGTCGTGGTGATGCAAGTAGCACAGAATAGGACAGGATGGGACAGGACAGAATGGAACGGAGCAGATGGAGCAGAATAGTTCTGTTGGAAGGGACCTACAATAACGATCTAGTTCAATTGTCTTACCACTTCAGGGCTGACCAAATGCTAAACCATGTTATTGAGAGCATTTTCCAAATGCCTCTTCATTAATAGGCTTAGGGCACTAAACACCTCTCTAAGAGGCCTGTTCCAGTGTCTGGCCACCCTCTCAACAGAGAAATACTTCCTAATGTCCAACCTAAACCTTTCCTGGCATACCCTTGAACCATTCCCATGCATCCTATTGCTGGATACCAGGGAGAAGAGATCAATAAATCTCTTAAACCAGATTCTTTGCAAGCCATCACTAAATCTGTGTGCCTCATTTTCTGGATGCCTGACAGAAGCCAAACAAACCCTCTGGCCCTTTTTTGGCGTGGTGGCAATTCCAAACAAAATAAATACCATACTGAGAGGCCAGTTTTGGCAAATCAGTAAGGATACAATTTTGACTTTTTTGAAACAAAAGTTTAGTCCCCCTCTTTTGAATCTGAACATTTTCAAACATATTTTTTCAAATAAAAGATACGTTTTAAAACCATACACTAATCTGAATAAGAACTACAATGTTTCATCTAAAATATATTGAAAGAGATTATTAAAATTAAAACTAAAATTTAAAAAAAGGAAACAATTTGAAAACTGGAGGTTTTTTCCTCTTGGGTTACAGATGATTCCTGCAAAACAAACAGTTACACAGGATATAAGCAAACAGCCCACAGAGCTTGCGTGCCACAGAATCTCCATTTCTACATTAATAAAAAAATCAATGAAAAATGGTGCGCAGTCCTAGTTAAGATTTGGAAGGCAGCAATTCGAGGAATTGCTGAGTTGAAGTCAAAGAGGAATTTGCTTTGAACACAGAAAGCTTTCAGTAATGATCAGTACTTTGATAACAAGGTTAAAGTGTCTCAGATGGGCCATGAAAAATTAATAGACATTTTTGACCTTAATCTTGCTGCACCTCAGTTCTCCGCCTATACAATGGGTTTACATAAAGCTGCTTGTGTCTCTCATCTCAGGAGTAGGGTGAGAATCCATGAACTTCATGATGCACTGAGTTGCTGCCTTCACATGTGCCACAGATAACACCTTGAGACAAACACTTTTCTCAGAAGCCTGTGAAAACAGGCACATTACAAAGCTTAAGGCTACACATTAAAGAAGGCAAAGAAAACAAAACACTGAATCACTGCTCAGTCAGGAAATGTCACCTATCCTGCGTACAGAAGCAGGCAGGGGTCCTATCTTGTAAGACAGTATGCAGTCTTGAAACCGCTGCTCTGTAATGCGGAGATTTAAGACTGCCAAATTAACGTCGCAGCCTTAAATCTGGCATTTTCTTCCTTTTGAAGTGCTTGCCTTTGCAACCTAAATAATACTCATCTGACACAATTGTGTGTAACATATGAAAGACTCTTGGCTTGGGGGCCTTGGACTTCACAGAACATTGCAGCAGTGCCCCTGAGATTTCCTCCCTGGCTATTTTGCTTCCAGCTCATACCGGTCTTGCAGCACTGTATTAGAGCCCATCTCCCTCCAATACCACATGCACTTCCTCAGACCTTCTTTCTCACCTCCAGCCATCCACCAGCAAGCTTCCCTGCTCTGATTTCTATCACTGCATTGATAATTATTTCCTTGGGAAATAATGACCATAGGACTCCAAGCACAGAGGTCTTGCTACATCAGATATAAAGCAGCAAATACAAGAGATACTTCCTATTTTCAGTGCAATAGTGTTGGCTTTTCACATTCTTCCCAGACACGGCCCATACTGCAGAGGTGCCTCCTTCCAACGCTTCCTCCTTTGCAGCCTTCCAGCCAATAGCTGTACCCGTGAGAGACAGAAAGAAAGCCTTTGACTCACCACAACTGTTTCTAATCGCAGTTCTCAGGCTCCAATCAGACCCTGATTCCCTAACATTTTTACTGCTGTATAGCTTCTATGATCTTATAGTCTTCATCCATACCTCTTTACCTGAAGCTCAGCTATCCCTTGCTTTTCATATAAAGCAGACAAAAATTCTGGAAACCTCTGTTGGGGGTAAAACCCCTTCAGAGAACTTCTGGTGTAGCTCTGTTTATCCTGCAAAACCATGCCCGGAGCCTGATGTAAAGAATGTGCAGGAAATATGATTGCACTGAACAAAACAAAGGCACCATATTAAGATGGGAGTAGGGTCTGGTGCTTAAAAAAAAAAAATAAATCTATTCAGAGGGAAAAGTAATTTAGAAACTGCCAAAAAGGAGCTACTTAAAAGAAAAAAATAATAAAAAAAATATATAGGGCTTTTTTTATTTTTGAACTTTTTCTTTTTTCTAAAATATCAAAACAATAGAAAAAGACCAACCCAGTTCAAAACATGGATAATCCTCCTCTCCCTGGCATCATGACACCAGTCAGTGCAAGATTCCTCCTTTGATAACATCCTTTATCCTGTCCTGTTATGTTATTGTCCTCCCCCTTTCTCTTATTCCTTCTCTCCCTTCCTCTCTCTCCCCTGTCTCTCTCCTCTGGCTCTCCCTGGTGAACAGTGAGCCTCAAGAAGCATTCCTGGGCTAGAAATTAACATATTAATGAAGAAAGAGCCTTGAAGAAGGGTTGAGAGATAGGGAGAAAACAGAGAGAGGAGGCAGGCAGAACAAAATAACAAAGGGAAGATATAATGAAGAAGGGACACAGAGCCAAAGCACAAAGGAAGGAAAAAAAAAACAACACGCCTTTCTCAGGAACTTGTTCTACTTCAAACACTTCCGTGTGAAGAAAAGATGAAAGAGAGAAAAGAAAGGGGGTGGGGAAAATGGGGTGGTTCTTCTGTTTTAAACCAAGATTTAATATTTCTATAGAAAAGAATCATCTATTAAGAGAGGGATGAGAAAGATGGAGAATGGGAGTAAGGGAAGGACACAGGGACACAGAGACACACAAAGGGAACATGACTGCTAACAAAAACAGTGGGTTCATCTCTGGCTTTCTGTAAATCACAATGAGCATGGAGACATGGGTATGTCAGTGCAATCTTAGGGCTTTGCCTTCAGGTTATTGCCTCCCCTACAACCCTCTTATTCTCCTCTTCCACAATGTACTACCTGCAAGCCTGGCCAAAATTATGCTGAAAACTGAGAAAACATCAGTTAGCAAAGACTAGTGTTGATCTGGCAAGCTCACAGGATTCCCACTCCCAACCCCTCTCAGCACGATCAGGCAAACGGTTGGGAACCCATTCGGTTCAGCGCATTGAGGAGGAAGTAAAAAAATTGTTAGTTCGAACATCTAAGTACTTGCTCAATCATTGTTCCTCTGGTTGACTACCCATGATTTACATCCTTGGTTAGATGCATTGCAGAAGAATGTATTCTGAATACTGCAGAAGAATATATTCTAAATTTACTCTGCACCCACTAGCCAGAACAAGCCCACCACTCCCATGCCTGCTGAACATGACAAAAGGGCAAAAAACTGATTCCAGGCCTATAAAAGAAACATAAAGAAACAGCATCATTAGTGCTGAAAAACACAGCAGACATTGCAAAACCAAGAGACATAAGGACTTGACTAGGCAATCAAGCTTTTTGGCATAGGTCTACATCAGCAAAAATGTGAGCTGTTTCCAGAGGGCCATTCCTCTAGAACAGACCTCCTGCTCTTTATCACCATCTTTCACATTCCCACCTGCATGTGTCACCACAGAAGAACTTGTTCCACGGCTTCCTGCTGGCACCAAACCAGCTGCTTGGCCACTCACCAGGGCACTGCTATAAGCGTTGAGGGCTCATGGTCTTCTGCAGCACCTTCCTGGGTGTGTAAGAATTACGTAAATAGCCACACACACAACAGGGTTTGTCTCCTTGATCAACCCCACATCTCTTTTCTTCTATATTGGTGAGGAGGGTGGACCAAGGCAAATGCACCCATGCTGCCTGCTGCCTGGCAGCAGTCCTGCTGCCTGGCTTCAGCAGAATGGCCACAGCCAAGGTTGCAACATCCATGCAGGTCTCCAGGCTTTTGGCACTGCTGCCATGACCAAAGGCAACTTGAAAAGGTAAGGTACTAACTGTATGAAGGAATAAAGGTCAGTGCCACCCACAGCCCTCCCTTTTGGGGAACTGGCTGTATTCCAAGCTTGGCAGTAGCCTGCATGCCCTTCACAGCAAGTGCTGTAAAACCAAGCCCAGTGATGCTTTTTATTCCCCCAATTGCTCCTCCTTCTGCACCACATCCCAGCTCTCCTTTGCTGCCTTTCTATCAGTGCCCGTCTCCAGGGACCTGTTTCCACAATGCCAATTGATGGCTGCGATGAAGTTTCACAGCTGCCACATCTGATCACTAAGTGCAGGATCCCTTCTCCAGGCTTTGTGAGGATCCAGAAGCGGGTGGCAAATAGGCAGGCAACCACCAATAGTGCAAACCAGCCTGATCCCCTATGGAAGGGGGTGGATGCCTCTCTCCTGAGCATCTTCATTCCCCTGTGGCTAATCCTACATCTGAATGACTACATAACCCAATGTTCCAGCTTACTTGGTACTTCCAGTGCCACTCACTGTTGACAGTGCCATGTTCTTCTCGTTTGGCTCCCTCACTCTGCCAAACTTTCTACTTAAGCAATTTCATGGAACTATAATAAACTATCCCAAATCAATTTCACAGCATTGCTAAGCTTGTGCTTTCATCAATTCAAACTTGAGCTTTGCATGAAAAATTCCTTGGAGAAAAAATAAGTAAAAATCAGTAAACTTCCCACTCTGGGGCCTTTTCAGAACTAGCATCTTTCCACAGCCACTGGAGAAACCATGGTTTGGCACCAAATCTCCAAAACACTTGTTTCATCTTACCAGTAGTCCCACATTGGTAAAAACAAATACCTTCTCCTCCTCACAGCAACGTTAAAGCAAAAACAGATCTGCAAGTAGAGCTCTCTCATTGTCTCAATTACATGCCTGCAAGGAAAAGGAAACTGAGAAGAGGGCAGCAGAACATGCAGAAGAACACTGAAAGATTGGTCCTGCACCTCCTGGATTTGGGCAAGTCAGTTGCTGGAAAGCCCAGAATGCCACACTCTCCTCCCTAAACATCTATTTAATATTAATACATACTAGGCATACTGAAGAGCAGTTGCTAGATGTTCAGATTTATTTGGAAGCTGTAAGCATCTGCACTTTGCACCTCAAAGTCTTCACAGTCCCTTGGTGATGCTGGAGAGCATTTTGCCATGGCATAAGTACTAGCTCTTCTAAGCTCTTCACCACTCAGATGCAGAAGGGCATCTGAGTGATGCATGTGTGCCATGTGTCACCACTCAGATGCAGAAGAGCAGCATCAGCATCTTTGAGAAGAGGATGAAAAGCATTTCTTGCAGCAATCCGTTTCAGGTACCTCATGTCAGTCATGGAGCTTCATCTGCCAGTAACAGGTTATTTTAAAGGGGAAGAAAGCCATGAAAAACACCCATTGTGGGGGGACCATCTTTTATTTATGGCATCTATTCTCTATGTGGCTACATCCTCCTAGAACTTCATTGTAGTCAACCCTTTTGCTTCTCATACAGTTCTGGTTATCACTTGCTTTTTCTCAGCAGCAGGTACACAGCAGCCTTGTTGGATGTCTCCCTCTGCCCAGGGCTGAGTTTCCAGGGGAAATAAGCAGATAATCGGTGTAGAATCTAGGTATATATGCCCAAAATATGTCATGATCTTGTGATGAAGGAGGTCTCTGGAAGCAGGTATTATCTGCTGGTGAAGTCTGCATGTTGGAAAAGCTGCCAACCTCCTTCCTGAAACCACTTCTGGAACTGCTGGCTGCCTGCTTCACACGGGCACAGAAGAGGCATGTGTGGCACTGCTGCTAATCTCTTGTGCTTATTAAACAGCCCCAATGTCTTGGCAAAAATCCACCTCTAGCAATTTCATTCTCCTGGCTGAAACTCCTCGTGCAGCTCCAGTGAGGTGCAGTATTAATCTCTGCTTCATACTGTGTGCTGTTAAACAGTTGCTCTATTTCACCCCAGAGATGGCTGAATTTTAGCAATGAATTAAGCCATCCCTTTCTACTCTGTAAAGTGCTTTGGAATTGCAGATAAAAGATCCTACGGCCTGCCATAAATAAATGTAAGATGCTGACACTGCTACTGGACGTAGCCATCTTGCTGAAAAATGATTTCATGTGTGACACTAATAATACAGGGAAGAATGCTGGGCAAGACACTGAAAACTCATTTCCATCACATTTTAATACAGCTTCAAAACCAGGAAGAAAGTCGGTGTCTAGTCAGCATTTGTGCATTTTTAACCACTGTCAGGCCTCAGAGATTCACAGGTTTTCAGGCTGTTTTCTACCCTGACCACACCATCAGTGGATGAATCCTTCACCTGATTACACGACATGTTGCCAGGTCCTTGGCAAAGACCAGCTCTTGGTTCACAAAATCTGTTTTTCATGACATGTTACTGCAGAGGGGACCTCTAATCACCTTACAGTCTCTATCCAGTCAAGACAGGTATGGTGACCTGTGCAGTATGGTATAGCAAGCTCAGAAATCTCTCCACAGGGGTGGAAGAGAACATTCTTTGTAGGAAAATGGCTGGCAGCATTCAGTCTGATTGATCCTTACTAGGGCACTATGGTTAGATTTTAATATTCATTTTATATAAAGGCATTTGAGTAGGGACATTTTTATTTCTTAAATCAGGAGAGAATACACTGTGGGAATGATAGACCAAGCAGGTAGTGGACTGGACAAGCTGACACATATCTGCCATTTCTGTTTTATTCGTTATTATTTCACTCACACTGAAGCATTTTAAATACCGCATTTCTGGATTATCCTTCATTTAACTACTTCAAGAAATATAGTATACAGTGAATGTACAGTAAGAAAGAAGAAATTACACTATGTTAACATACACCACTTTCAAATGTTCGTATTCAATACAAAATCAAATTTTTAGCCTTAACAAAGCAGGAATCCCTTGTCTACCACTGCAAATCTATTTCTGAAGTTTGAAGTGAAGCTAGCTTTGAGTTGTTTGTCCACACTAACAAAAACCCCGCTGCTGGATAATTATTCGAAAGCAGAACAAATTTATTCATGTCATACTTCCATAACTCAGAATTGGAGGAACAGGTTTTTTTGCTCAGATTTTTCCAAAATGCTCACCTTTGAACTAAGAATGAAAATAAAATTTGCAACATGAAAGAAAACATACTTTAAAAATAACAGCTACTTGAAAATAGGCCAGTGGAGAGGTCTGTGAGCTGCAGAGGGAGGTCTGGATCCTGCACAGGCAACAGATGTTCAAAACCACAGTTCCATTTGGTCCCTTTGACATAAGTATTCAGCTGCCCCACAGATATGCAGATCCACATTTTCCCAAAATTTGGATGCAAGACTCGAGTACACTCTTTAAAGCAATGATTTTGAGAGGAATATCAGCAGCAGCATCTAGGCAGGAGTGGCCTAAGCCTCAATTCAGCAAAGCACTTAATTGCCAGCTTAGCTTGAAACGTGCACAATGACCTCTTAGACAAAGCATATACGGCAAAGACCACTGAAGAGCAGATGCCTCTCAAGGGGAACAGACCAGCTGTTTGATAGCACTCAGCTCCAGTGCACACGGACGTAGAACAGAAAGGGGAAAAGAATATCCCATCAAAATTTAAACCACAGGAATGGTGTTAACACTGCAGAACGTAACAAAAAATGTCTCAGCCTGATGCGCCAGGGTTAATGCCTCCACTGTCTGCCAGGAAAGGACATCTGATTTTTTCCCCCCCTTTTATTCATGAATTACTGTCAATGGTGGTTGCTGTTGTGGCCCCCCTGTCCCCCTAGGAAGGAGCCACAAGGCAGCAAGCTGGCCTGGTGTGTTGTCAGACTGCACCATGAACCCGAATTGCACCAAAGTGAAGAGAAGCAAAATCTGCTTCAGAGTTGCACAGGGATCCATAGCAACACGGCAGTTCCTATTTTTAAAAACTTGAAAGATAGTAAGAACATTAAGTCTGAGGGGAAGAAAAAAAAAGAAGAAAGAAAAAAACCCACATTTCTATCAAAGAAATGAAATGCCTGTGTTCCTTACAGGCCGTAGTGATGAAACCACATATGGCTAACCATGGATTTGCAGGTGTGAGAGTCAGAAAATAACCACAGACCCATCAAGCCATTTCCTGAAGGAAGGAGGCTATTTCTCACCTTCCCTCCACTGATCTCCTAAAGCAGGTTTTCAAATTCCCTCGGGCACTTTAAAACCCACAGGACCCCAACAACATTTTGTGACTGGGGAAGATGCCATTGTAGCAGATGCTGAACTGCAGCCAGAGCTGGGTTTGCAGTTTCACACTGCTTCCTTCAGCTTCACTATAGAGGAAGGATTTTGATTCACATTTCATGAAGAGCAGAGAAAGCCTGAATGCCCAAGTTAAAGCATATTGTCACCAGCAAGCAAAGTTGCCACGGTATTAGCACTAATTAGACTTGGCTGCAGAGCAGAACATGTCTCAGAGGGCTGGAAGCAGAACATGGACATTTTCCCATCTGGAAACTGATGGTGCATACCAAAATTCATTCCCAGCTGGTGGATTTTGGAGGCCATTATGAAAGGGTCTGTCCTCTAATCAAGATAACCCTTGCCAAAAACCCAGTGCTTCACTTGAACCCTCCCATCTTATTTTAATTGCAGAAAGGATGAAAAATACAGCTGTCCACACAGAGCAAGTGCCTCCTCTCCACTTCTGACAATGCTCTGTTCTGCAGGACCAAGGCATCCTGTGGCGCCTGCTGAGGGACAAGCATTTTTTGCTGTTCCCCCACCATATACTCCCTCTGAGAAGCTGGGGGTCTGCAGAATTGTACAAGCACGCTGAGTGGGGTTGATGTTAGACTTTCCGCTACCTGTCACTGGTGCCTTCCACCGCCAAAGCATCACTGCTTAAGTGCTTAAGGGCTGGGCAAAGCAAGGACAGCCAGGCAGAGTGGGTCCTCTTCTGTGCCAGACATCCTTGGCAGTCCACCCATATGGGGAGATTTGGGTTGAGAGAATGTTATAAAGCTGCCCTCAGCATCACCTTTCAGGAGACAGAAAAATGAAGTGAGAGGAACCCACATTGCCCCCAAGATGTGGTGGTACATGGATAAATGCTGCTGCTCCCACCCACTGCCCACCTCCTTGGCAGAAAGGGCGAATAACTGGTAGCCTCAGGGTAGTGAACTCAGCACCTTTCACCAGCATGGAACCACCATGGCAGGGAGTAACGCATGCAGGGCAAATGAAATGCAACAGGAGATGGAAGGCGGAAAGCAGAAAGAAAAGAAAGTGATGTCAGCATGCAAGCAGCAGTGAGCAGAGTAATCTACAAAGGATGCAGGGAGGCAGAGAGACCCCAATGGAGGCAGGAGGCATGGGCCAGCACCGGCCTCCAGCTGCTGCTGGAGTGGTGACAGGAACAAGCAGATTTCAGCAGCAGGGATCTCTAATCTGTCAGCAGTGCTCATGCCAGATGCTGCCAGCTAGCACCAGCCTGACAGCAGCGGCACTCACCAACCAGTGGAAACCTAACAAGCTGCTAACAAGACACCAGCTTAAAGGCTCCAAAAGGTCAAAAGTAACATATGCTCCCTCACCCTCCAAGTTTCTGAAAAGGGCAATTTTTGCATCTGTGGGAACATGTCATTTATACCTTCTCTTCTCTCCTTCACAGTAAAGAAACAAGTCCCAGCACTGTGCATCCCACTGCGGGAGCAGGGCATCCCAGTCAGCTACCAAGCAGGTAGATGTGAAACCAGTAAGACTTCAGTGCCAGCCAGTGCTCCTGTCTCTGCATGAAGCATGAAGTTAGCTCCACAGTCCCATGGAGAAAGGGTGACACAAACAGTCCTTTCTCTCAATTCCCTTGCTAGATTGTGGGAAAGTATGTGGCTCACTCATCTAGGAGACAACAGAGTGGCTCCATGGCAGTTCCTGAAAATGGCATATGATGATCCCCATGTCTGATATGACAGGCAATAGCTGCTGTGACTACAGAGGAGAGTTCAGGAGAGAGGGTTGGGAGAAGCCTGGGAAACAAGGAAAGGTGCTGCCTGGGTGCTATCCTTCACACTAACGTGGGGAAAGCAGGTCTAGGATGATATGGTCACAGTGCTGTTTCCAGCTATCAGGGTGACACAATAACCTGAAGGGGCACTGCACCTTTCCATGGATGCATACAGCCCCTATGGTCTTGAGTCTCCAGGGAAGCAATACATTTGTATAATCCTATTGCAAGTACTTTCTCTGCTCACTGACTCACTGTTCAGCTGTGTAAGCTCCCGCAGTTCCTAGTTTCCACCAGGGCAATGTGGCCACATGAGAACAGAGCTTGCCCTGCATGCTCGAGGGAAAATAGTTTCCAACCATTCATTAAGGGCTCTTTTGCAGTTCTTAACTGGCTGGTATTAAAAGCTCCAGGTGAAAGTTTGTATTTCTCCCAGAGTGGAAGTATCATGTCCACACAATGCACCAAGCTAGATTTCCAGCTGTTTTCATATTTGAGGACTCTGAGGTGCAGAACTGAATCTATCTTTGTTCTCCTCTTAAAGTATTTCTTTGCAAAGGCAGTATAATCCCATATTTGTATTTTCATTCCAAAGCAAATGCTTCACTGCACTTTTTATTAAAATGAAATCTGGTGTGTGCAGCCTGGTGTTAAATGAGAAACTATTAAAGCCAATCAGTGGAGAACTCACTAGTAACCCTACAACAACAAACTAGTAGTTATGGCCCAGAATTCACAAGCAGCCATGACAACCAGTAGGAAGAACCCAGGTCTCGTTGAAGGCTATAATAAAAACACAGCTTATGTAGCCCCATGACTGCGAATATCCATACAAAACAGTGAGCTTCTATTCCTCAAATATGTGCCAGAAATCATGTTCTTTTCTCATGACTCATCCCTGAATTCCACTCCCAAGAATGCTCCTGTCATTTAGTTATTTCTTCTCATTTCTAAAATGTAATGAGAAGTACCAATCCCGAGCTCAAGGAAATCTGTCCCATCAATTAAAATAATGAAATAAGCAGAAGGCTGCCTATAAACACATCCACCTCTGCCCACTCACTCCTCAGCAGCCATGGTGAAGCAAGAATAGATGAGCTCTGCAGAATGCCTATGTTAGCAACTCTCCTTTGAAGGGCCAAGAAGGAAGAAATCCACATTTGAGCATTTCTCCAGAGAAAAACTGTGTTAGAAACTCTTTCCCAACCTTTGTAATCCCATCCACTAGAAGAGAGCAGAGAGCGCAGTGGTTTCCTGGGTACTCAGGAGAAGACTGGCCATTGAGATAGCTGTAAACTTGGTAGACTGGAATATTCAAATCCCATTTCTTCTGGGACAATGAAGAAATAAATGAACAGGTAATTATTACAAACAATACAAATAACTAAAGAGTGCAACTGAACTGGAAAACAGCATTTGCATATACAGACTCCAAATGATCACCTAAGCCTATTATCAGCATAAATTGAGATGAAACCCTCACTCGAGGAAAGCTTCATTCAAAAAGAAAACCAATAATTCTCATAGAAAAAACCTTCTTTAAATATTAGTTTTCTATTAGTTAGTGGAGTTATCTCACCAGTGGGTTCATTTCCAGGACAAAATTTGCGATGTTCAGTGGTCGTGATCATACTTCTGCAGTTCCAGTCTAACACAAGAGAGAACAAGTTTCGAGACAGACAAAAACAGTTGCTATGAGACCATTATTAATACAAGAGGATTCAGACCAAACACCTACATTGGCAAGAAATGGCATTTAGATAACAGTCTGTCTTGTTTCTTTTTGTGCTTGCAGCCATACTTCAAACAAAACTTTGTTTGCACAGCTCTTGCAAAAGCGACCAAGTGTCAGTGTAAGAAGGGGGAAAGACAGAGAAACTGAGCTTTCTTTCTAAACATGAGCAACTTTCAGTTCAGCTCCTCCATTATACACCCAGATCAACCACCAAGACCACGTTGAACAAGACCCTCCAATTTTAGCGGCATTCAAAACTGCTGCACTTTCAGAAACAGAAAGTGAAAAAAAAGAGGGAAGAAAAAAGGAAGAAATGGTCAAAGTTCAAAGGCAGATCTTGGGAAATGACTAATTCATAGTTGTAATGCATAATGTGCCCCAGTTGAGCTAAATTACACATTTTTTCAGTTGGATGTGTCAATCTTGGAAGAATGGGCAAATTCCCTTATCACACTGCCTCCCAGCTATGGATTTGAAGCAAATTGGACCACTTTGGATTAGCTTTAAGAGTTTCTGAAGCACCAACTACATGGTGATGTATTATCTGAGGTCACATACACTTCACTGCCTCCCCAGACATCAAGCCCACATACACGCATTTCTCTATTCTGTGTAGGCATGCGGAGGGGGAACTGTAAGTTGCAGATTGCTGAGTATAGTATTGCCAGGTTCAAGGCAAGACTAAAATTAGTTTTCTAGAACCTTCAGCCCCGTCCAAAGTGAGCAAGACAATGTCCCAGACATGCAGATATTGCTGCTCCCTGCTGCCCACAATGCACAAGTGCTGTGGGATGTTAGTAGGTGGAATGGGTTAGAGAAGGTATGAAGCATCCAGGTCTGCAGAATCTGTAATACTCCAGATAGACAAAGCATTTTAGGAGAGATTTAAAGACCTCAGATAGACAGAGTATATCAGGAAGAGTTTAAAGTTTAGCACAACATAAATTCCAGCAAGTGCAACAGGACTTGAAGGTATGAACACAGACTACAGCCATTTATCTCTGTAGGTTTTGGTTCAGTGGAGTGAACTCATATCTTCATGGCTGCTCCTTTCCATATCTTGTCCCTCTCTCACCTCTACCTTTCCTCCTACACAGACTCCAGGCTGTGAGGCTGAGCATGAAGCTGTCGTATTTCTACTGAACCTTTGGATTTGCAAAAACAATGGTTTATTTTGGACACCATTAGTTTTATACATCAAAAGGTGCCTGAAAGTAATTTCACTTAAACAGAAAACTAAGCACCCAGCTCACTGAAGTTAAATTTTTTAACCATCTCAGAAGTAGAGAGGGTGGAAACATCTGCGGAGGCGGAGGGAACAGAGCACAAGCCAGTGCCGTGCAAGGCAAAGCGAGTATTTGCACTATGGTGAGAGAAGCAACTACAACACAGTGTAATTATTTCTGAGCAAGCCCAGGTGCCTGCAGCAATGTAGGCAGTGGCAGAACAGAGCTTGGCATGGACTAATTCACTCTGTTTCTCAGAGAAACTGATGTCAGTTACCCAAACTAAGCTGGGTGCATCTACATGTAGCTGCAGTCATTCCTGTGAAAGCTCTACCCAAAGCAGACAAGGGAGAAGGAACAGCATGGTTTGCGCCATGAAGGTGAGAAGAAAGCTAATATCTTCAAAAGTGACAAGAACTGCTTTAATGTGGGGTGCCCAGGCTTCAGGGCATATCTACACTGCACAACAGTACTGTCATATCGAGAGACTCAAGAGTCTCTGAGCTGGCAACTTTTATACAATGCAAAGAAGTTCTACACTGAGAGGTTATGCTGGGTCCTTGAAGCAGTGTAGCTATGTGGATATGATGTGCACAGGCTAATACAGTGTCGACAGAACTAATTAGCAAAAGGTCTCTGCAGAACACTGCATCACATAGCGGGGGACAATATTTTGTTTTCAGCATAACTGCTGAAAAGACACAGTACAGCTCTTCAGGAAAAAACAAAAACAAAACCCACCTTATTCATTTGGAAAGGTAGGATAACAGCCTGCCTTGATGCTGTTGTATAACTTTGATATCTGATAACTCTGTATCTAGTAACTCTGTATCTCTGCCTAATCATTCCAGCAATGAGTCAAAAGAGAAGCAGAATACAGCCCTAACCCCTAAGATAGCTGGGAAGGAAAACGATAGAGTTTTGGGAACCTTTAGTCCTTTAGTACTTCCAAGGCTTGCAGACAGCTAAAAGGTAATATGGGGATACGGAAGTAAAGGCCGTAAGATCTGGTATATGCCAAATGGATCATAGAGACAGCAAATAACATTATGGATAATAAAATGGCTCAAAGAATAGACTTTTCTTTCTGTCCCCAACTTCCAGGCAAAGCAAAATCTGCTTTCTTGTTCCCCAGTCCCTGTATCTGCCTAGTACAGCTGACAGCGAGGGGCCTCAGCACACAAACCAATCAATCACATTTTCACTGTTCCATGATTCATCATGACAAATGAACAAAGATGCTGAGCTCTGTGTGGCCACCTCTCCTGATGGCTACTGCCTGGATTGACCTTGTCCTACCACAAAGGGACCAACCTGCCCAAGGATTTTATATGTAAAACATTGGAGAGGAACAGCTGAGCAGGTCAGGGGGCATCTGGCTAATTGCAGATCCCATGTCTAATTATCTGGGTTGCTTAGTGACACACTAAAACTCCAGCTGAGAGAAAAAGGAAGATCTAGTAATCAGAGTGCTGTTCTAGAGATTGTTCCACCACAGGCCTCCTCTATGACCTTAAATAGGTATCTTAACACTGTTTCTCCAGAAAACCTGAATCTGAATTTAAAGAAGATTGTTATTCGAATAGGTTTTCCCTATTTTTAAATGCCCTTTTCCATCTAGAAAAACTTGCCATTCTGATGCAGGTGCCTAAGCTCTACATATAATATGCACAAGAGGGAATGGGACCCAAAACACCCAGCAGACAATGGCCAACAAGGTGCCAATGAACAGGGTAATAGTGCAAGTACTCTTCTTTGAGGTAAACTGGATTCTTAAAGACACCCAAGGGTTTTAAAGGCTTACAGTATAAAGCAGGAGCAAGGCAGAGTTATTGACTCTTACTCTTTTTGCAGTTTTAGTTCTCCACACCTCTCTTCACTTCACTCTTTCCTGTAATTCAGAGCTAATGGACAGTAGAAGGAAACTTGGTTCTCAGACAGCAGGTGCCATAAAACTATTCCAGGTGGGTCACACACCTGTTTACATAGGGCTAGTACCTGGAACAGAACCTGGTGCCTATTAGATTTACATACAAACATCCCCAGTGCTTGAAGCAAGAACCCACCTGAGAGTTACCAGACCCATTCATGCAAAGACGTTCCAAGAAATTCACCACTGTTATAAATGCAAAATTTGATGCCTCCAGGGGCACACTCAAACTTTGCACTATGCCTTCATTGTTCCTTTTCCTCATGCTGGCTTGCCCCCTGTGTCCTATAGAGGCTTTCTAAGGGGGTAATAGTACTGGTACTCAAGACACATAGCAGCTCAAGTTCTACCATCGACACGCCTCCCCTTGCCCAGGTTCTGGCCAACATTGGAGCATCACATAGCTTAGCAGAATTATTCTGGTCTCAAAGGTCCCTTCCAACCCCTCTCCTGTAAGGCTGGCCCAGTCCTTTCGCTTACCTGTTGAGCATGTTGGACTGGTAAATCCTTTTCTCCTGGGTGTTGTAACAGCTGCTCTTGGGCTCAGGGATGAAGCTGTGTTCAGACAGCATATCAGAAGCAGCCGTGGTGATTATGGCTATTCCATCCCTCACTCTGGCAGGAAGACCATAGTCCCATTCATCATATGAGACAGAGATGAGCCCGGTGGGGAACTCAGATGGCACTGTGTCTGTATCCCCTGCCACCAGGCTGGGCACGATCCACGTGTAACCATAACCTGTCAGACCCACAGAGTTGGCCACCTCAAAAATGTAGGTAGCCTCTTCCTTTGTGCAGTAGAGGAGGATAACAGGGCTTTGGAGCTTCTTGAGCTGGTTCTGGATCTTTGAGTCCCCATCATCCAGGGACATGTCCAACAGGAGGACTTCCTCCAATTCCCAACCCACAAAGCTGTGCTCAATGGTACTGCGGATCTTGTTCACGAAGTCCTGATAACCAGGGAAATAAGTAGTGACAATGGAGAAAATGTACCAGTCATATTCTTCCATGATGTTGAGCATGACAGAGGCTTGCTGTTCTATTGATGGACCAAACTGGAAGAACATGGATGACTCATCCTAGATAGGAAGTCAAAGAGAGGAAGAGAGAGAAAAAGAAAACAAGAATAGGTCAAAGGAAACAAACAGCATTCCTAGTGAACCCATTGAGTGTGGAGGGGGAGGCATGCAATCAGAATCTTACACTTCATGTCTTGGCCAGAGCTTACAGATTCTTCTTTTAAAATTTTAAAATTTAAGTAAAGCAAGTGGGAAGGAAGTAAAAGCCTTTTTATGAGCAGCTGTCCTTACTTTATTTTTAAAGGCAGGTTGCTGAAATTACTTAAAGATTTCAAATGTTAGGCATGATTCTAACAGACAGGGAACAAGTGGTACACAAGTGAGCAGAGAAAAAGAGAATATGTGCAAAATACACCATGGCTGCAGAAATTTAGAGTTTTAACCCACAGATTATCATAACCTTATATGTAGTACAAACAGCAAACACAGTAGCTTTGGTACTGATTCAGTCTGGGACGGTCATTCCAGTTTGAGTATCCAGATTGAAGTAGTAGAGAAAACCATGAGACACAAATAGCTCTGAGAATTTCCACTGCAAGCTCCTCGCAAAGCAAGCAGTAGCACAGAGTGCTGCGACTGTGAAGGTTCCATCTCAGAACATCATAAAACATTACTAAAATGGAAAAAATAAAATTCTAAACTATTATAGGGTTTGTTTATACCATGTTTTAGAGAAATGTCAGCTCAATATTTCTCTTGGTACTGCTTTCGTACTCTTCTACCATGCCAAGTTCATCTTTGCCAAAACCAGAACTTGTACCATTTTATAACCTCCAAGACTCCAAGAAAGTTTTGTGCAGGTCTCAGCTCTCCAATGGTACACCGTAAGCCTTTTTCATCCTGGAATTTCACAAGATATCAGGCTTTCAATTTGTGACAGATCCAGTAAAATCCAAATACTTGCTTTTGCCCAATTCATGATGGAAAAGAATGGAAAAAACATTTGCCAATATGCTCTCTCCCACTGACTTCTGTAGAGTAGGATTAAATCATGAACAAACAAAAAAGTCAGACTGAAATCTGCCTCTCTGCGGGGATTCCCATTACAATAAGAAAGTTCTCCAAATCCAATCACTACTTCTTTTCAATAACCCAGAAAAGCTGAACCAGAGATTCAGTAGGAGGCAGTCAGGAGTTTCGGACCTAGGGAAACCCACTGTGCAAATGCCTCAAGACACTACCTCAAGATACTTGCATTTAGAACAGTTCTTTACCAAATTCATTCTCCACAGCCTGGCAGGTAAACCTGTTTTTCAGCAAGGATGCCAGTTAATTATCCATCCATCCATCCATCCATCCATCCATCCATCCCTTCTTTAGTCACAATTTTGATTACCTATAGCCATTTTCTCTATTGGCAAAATAAGTCACAGCTCAAGAACTCCAGGAAAAAAAACAAAAAAGCAAGCTTTGATCCTGCATGCAGCCTTAAGCTGTATGGTGCTCTTTCCTGAACTCCCTATGAGTAACGTCCTATATGAAAGAGTCCTTGCTACTATATCCCTGTGCCTCTCCTATGAGGTTTGGTGATTAAACTCTGCTCACTTTCATACCGCTCACCACCTACTTGTGAAAGTACTCTTAGGGCTGTTATTTGCTCACTGCAAAAAGAAAAATGTACACACCAAGACAAAGAAGGCATCAACAGCTAAAAATAAGTTAAAAAAAACGGGAGCAGCAACTGAGCCCCTCAACCTGTGGAAAATATTCTATGGCTAGAATTCAGCCTGCTCTCCCAGAACTGCTCAGCAACAGAACTTACTCTTCCAATAAAAAAAAAAAATAATAAAAGTCTTTTTTATCTTTGAAGCTTATGTAGAAAATCAGAAAAGGCAGAGGAAAGATTAAACTGTTCTCATGGCATGTACCNATTCTATGGCTAGAATTCAACCTTGCCTCCCAGAACTGCTCAGCAACAGAACTTACTCTTCCAATAAAAAAAAAAAAATAATAAAAGTCTTTTTTATCTTTGAAGCTTATGTAGAAAATCAGAAAAGGCAGAGGAAAGATTAAACTGTTCTCATGGCATGTACCAGAATTTGAAGAAAGCCTGAACAAGCATCTCCAATACCCTTCACTGTGCCTTTGAAAGCCACTTGTAGCAAACTGAATGCTAGAGTGTGAAGACAGCCTTAAAGTAACATGAAAAGGCAAGACAGCTACACTGATGACTAGTATTTATTTTTATATTAATTTCCACAGACGCTTTTCTATACTCATGCATAAGAACCTCTGAATTGCCTGTAAATTTCCAGTTTCTGTCAGAAAGTCTAAGAGTTAAAGGACCTGGCTATTGAATTACAGAACATTGGACATAGAGCATCTTGAAATCTCATTTGAAAAAATTCTGGGTTCTTTTCTCTGTGGCAAATAAGGGATAGGAGATAATAAATCCACTCGTGTTTCAAGGCTGTGTATAAACACACACATAGGAGTTAGTAGGCAGGTGTGAAGGAAGTGCAAGGTGCAGGAGGTATTGCCCTCCATGTGATTTTAAACAGGGCAAAATACTCCAGTTAAAAGTGTTCACTGACAGCTCATTCCACACGAGTGCACAGCCCAACTGTTGAAATCAGCCCCAAGACTCGGGGAGAAAATTTGGAGCTCCTCACTAGCCAGCGTGTATCAGAACATCAAAAATCAATACACCAAATAGATAGCTTTATCACAATCCAGATAAACAATTCCTCTCCACTGAGAAATGTAAGCACCCCTCCCTAAATCAAACAGCACAGACCACTTGGCTGTGCATATAATAATTGCTCTGGAGCAATCACTTGCATTTTTATTATAGAAGGAGCAAGAAAAGCCAACCTCTATTTAAAATGAGAGCAGCAAGGAGGTGCAAGCCAGTCCAGCTTTTGGCTTGCCAATATGTCTCTTGGCACTTAATCTCCCCAATACTTGGGTGTTAGGTGTAGCCAAATGTTCTTCATTCCTTAACCAGTTCAGCACTCAGAGAGTGCAAGGGAAGATGAAATAACAACATTGTAGAAGTGTCCCTCATAATATATCAGGAGAACTGCTGATCGAGCTGGACAGAAATCTCAGTAAGTGCCTTTTGGGGGACAAAAAGCAAACAAATAAAAATGCATGAGAGCCACAGTTTCCTTCCTTATTTTTGACCACACCTGATGGGAAGTCAGGGGAAAAGAGGAGGAGTTGAACTTAGAGAACCACAGGGCTACCAGACAGAGCAGGAATTTGACTTCAGTGTGGTATTACAGTGAAAGCTTTTAAATTAGGAGATAGATCTAAGGATGTTTTACATATACCCCATAGAATCATTATAGCTTTATTACAGCCTAAAACAAGAAAGGAATATTTTAGGCCCCCAACCCCCAGCTATTAAGGGTTTTTACAGAATCTTACAGGCTTCTATTTTAATCCTGCAGAAATTTCATGTTCTCCACCTCCCCTTTTCACCTTGGAACAGCCAAAACATGGTTCAATATTGCCGCTGGGAGACAGATTTAAGTTTGGGATAGGTTGGGTTCAAAGCAGAAGCCTGTGTAAACAGCAAGCACATCATCCAGGTGTAACACAAACCCCTAGCTACAGCAAAAAGCTTGTCTTTCTCCTACAGTTCTTTCACCTGCAAGCTCAGGCTTTCCATAGCCAACTGCCACAAGAGACAGCAAGATGCTGCTGGGCATGCCCCACCCAGTCTGAAAGAGGAGAGGTTCCATTACAGGATCTCAATGCCTCCAGAGATCCTAATACTCCCCCACTGTCACCCTGCAAGGTCAGGGATCTGTAGTTTGCAGAGCTGAGCTGGAGGTGGAGTTGATCAATTGACACAGCACCGCTCCCAAGCTGACAGATGGCTTCCCACAGAAAATCTGCTTTGAGTTTACTGCTGCTGGGACAAGTATTGCCTCCTCCTCCTGCACGTTTAACCCCTCCTATAAGGAGGATAGATTGCACATGGGGAAGGTGCAAAAGCACTCACTGTGAAGCCTCCTCTTGGAAACTGGTAGCTGGTGACTTCCTTGGTGGATGGAAGAGAGTTTGCAGAGGTGGCACAAAGGTTAGAGACCAAGCAAGTATTGCCCCCACTTCTAAGCTGCCTGGTGCCTTCTGCCCCTCAAGGGACAGACAGGCCCATGCAGATATTGCACAAAGGCCAAGTCTGGCGAACACCTCATCCAAGATGCAGACCCTTGGCAAGGCTACAGGTGACTCTCTGAGGAACCCTCCTACAGCTGCACCATTTGAAACCAATCACTGCCATTTAATGAACCATTAGATTACCTCAAATGTGGTAGGAGAGGTCCCTGGGGTACTTTTCTCACAAGTTCCTTCCTAACAGCCTCTCTGGATTCCCCAGGCAAGCAAAAGCAATTACTGCTTTACAAACAATGTCTTAATCCAGAGCTAAACTGTTCTGCATTGGGCAGTCCTAAAGTAGACATTCCTAAAGCGGAGGAATGCAAGATCTCCAAAACCAGTTGCAGTGGTCCAGTCATCTTGAGGAACTAGAAAGACTTCTACTTAGGCACAGTATAACTGTTCACTTGAGAACTGAGATCAGCACGTTACATTTCCTCTGTGCAGCCTGTCTGAATGTATTCCGTTTTGGTGTGCCATGCTCTGGTAGCTGAGCCATAAACAGCTCTTTGCTGCTGGTGGCAAGTCCCTTTAGCTCCAGTCCAAGTGCCAGACCCTGCAGGGGCCAAGTGTGTCAAGCTGTGCACAAGGAATTTGAGTGAGGAGCAAGTCAAGAGCATAATGTTTGCTTCCTGCATCTGGAGAAATAAACCATGTTTTTGCAAAATGGCCTAAGCTGCTGTATCTTCACAAATGCAGCAGAAATACAATGTGCTGCTCTGGAAGTAACCCCTTTTTATGAGGCTTTTGGGAACATCAGCATATCTAACCCCATTTGCTGCTTCATTAAGCTTCCTGTGCAGCCATAATTTAACAACTGGTATCTGGTCTTCCTTTCCTTTCCAGTTTGTAAAGGGACTCCTGTAAGATCCTAACAACTTAAGCCGCTATCGTTTTTCAAAGTCCTCCTCTAATTTTCCTGATTCAGAAGAAAAGCTGTGAGTGTTTAGTATTAGTCTTTAATAGGGTCTTGATTTGCAAAATTTCTCTATGACCTACAAACAAATTACATGGGAATGTCTCTTGTTTAAACTTCAGTCCTGACTACCACACATTTTGTGGGGGCAAAAAGTAGTGAGAAAGCACCAAATAACTTCTGGGAAAACACAGATTTTAATTTCCTCACCTATGTATTTCTTTTCTTCAAAATTGAGACACCGTGTGCACTTATTTGTTATAGTGCTGGTTGGATACCTGATTCACTGGGAGTTTTATTGTCCATGATGGAAAATGCTGCAACAGTTCAAAGTCTTATAATTAAATTTTCTATATTTCTGAGTCCCGTTTGTTATAACAGATCTGACAGAAAATCAGGATCTTTGCTGCTTAAGTGTACATTTACTCCTGTTTATTCTTACCACAAATGCATCACTGCCTCAGGCTAGCCTGAAGTCAGGATCTTCTGCCTGTTTGTTTTTTCTCCCCACATTTAATTTATTTAGCTTTCAACAAATCAATACAATAAAATTCTGTTTTTAATATTACATGCTGTATCATTCTGTGTGAGTCCTTTCCCTGAGTGCTTGCAATAGGGACTATGAGAACACAGTAATACTACAGCCCTAGCACTATGTTCTTGTGGTGGGATTCGCATCTAGAACAAAACGTTTCTGCATCTCTCACACACATACATGATCAGATTTCCACAAGTACGCATATTGACAGCAAAACCTACTCAGAGTAAGGTTGGAGCACACTGGACTGTGTAATTTCAAAACTTTCCTGTCTCATTAGAACAGGTTTCCTGAGTTATTACTGCTTTTGGCTTGCACAGCAGATGGAGCAGTGACCTCTTGCAATCCTTTCCCAGTGCTCTGATTCACTGGTGAGTGGATCGTTGCTGGTGAAAATCCTCCAAGCTACCCTGGAAATGTGCCCTCAATGGGAAGTTCAGATTTGTTAGTTGCAGAAATGTGGTTTACATAACCCTACCATTTATCAATTTCTCCCCTTGTTCTCATAATAACTACTGAACACGCTGACCTCGTTTGACAGAAGTATATGTAGCTCATAGATGATGGTTAGAGAGAAGTGATTACAGAAACTGGCAGACAAGTGAGACACCCAATTCACTGTCCCTACTGGTGGAATGGGAGGCAGAACATACTGATAAATTAGTGGAGGTCTGTAAAAGCCCTCTCTTCTAGGAGAGCATGCTGCCCTCCTTCTGGTCCCTGCTAGGCAGGGAATACAAGTGCCCAAAAAGGAGGTCTGCAGCAATTAGGAAAATGGTTGATTCTCTAGGTCTATTCTGTAAGCCACGATCCCCGGTGGCTACAAAGAATAATTGCAATAACAAATCTGGAGTTGCTAGTATACCTCAATTTTGTCACAAGGGTAAACAGTAACAAATGTAGCAAAATTCAGATGTATAATTACATTAACTATAGACATACGTATCACCATATACACAGGTCCCAGTCATGGCTTGGACATTAATCTCTCCCTAGCAGTGGAAACAGATCTGCAGCAGAGCCTTAGCCCAGGAGCAACTGTGTAAGTGCTCCAGCACCAAGGAGTTCCTGAGAGCTGCAATAAAAATGTCTCTGATTAAAGATGACTCAAGGGCTGAAAAGAGCTAAGTGATTTCCACTTTCCACTTAAGGGTCTACAGAAATCATTCATTCAAAACATTTTGCAACAGAGAAAACTCAAGATACCCTGGATTCTGTAATCTTGATTTTAGGATTGTTTCACTCCATACCACATGTAGTTAACAAAAAAAGATGAAAAAGCCAAACATACCCAGGGCCATTGACTGACATACAATCCAGAGAAAAACCTCAGAAGTCTTTTGGCTAAGGAGGGAGTGCACAATTTGTGACTTTTATACACAGTCACTGGTCAAAGCAGGCTAGTATATGCTGGTATGCCATATTAGCTTCCCCGAGCATCACATATGGATGCCAGCACTTTTCCACAGAGGGGAAATGGCAGTTAGAAAGCTGCCAGGATAAACAGTTTTCACACCAGGCTTGTTGCATTTCCATTTTCACCTCTGTATATCTGTGGTTCTTTGATTGATGAGTTCACATGGATGGATTAAACCACTGGTCACTCTGGGTAGATGCTGCCTGCCGGGTGCCATGTTATACCATGATGGTAATCTGGACTACCCTAACTTCCCTGTCCCAGCTCCAACAAGTCCCCTAGGCTGGCTTAATATCTTGATATTGCCAGCCCAAAACAGTTAGAGGAAATTCAGACCATCCCATTACTCATTTATATCATTACTCAATTACATCATGGTGTTTACCTGGGACTTCTTTTCTGGCTGTCTTACCCTCCAGACTTAGGACTGAATTTTGACTGTAAGCTGAATGAGATGTCTTTAGTATAGCCATATTAATCAATAGCAGCCATAAAACTATCCAACACTCTTAAGAAGTCCAGTCACAGTATTTGGCAAGATGTCATTGAATTAATTTCTCCAATCAGCTATCCAAGGTGAAATACTATTTCTTTTAATAATTTTTAAATTACCTGCTCTTTCATTTCATCAAGTATGCCTTTGGTCTGTTATTGTGAGCAAATCTTATTATGAACTGAACCTCCAAAATTTCACAGAATCTATTTAAATAAGCCCGGGAAGCCCAGCATTGCATCCAATACCCCCTGAGTCTCTCAGGAGCTGGCAATCTCCTTGTACCATGGCCCAGTTTTGGACAGTTCAGAGTCTCCATTGAGGGCCTCCATTTCCTTTCTGTCTCATGAAGCAGTGATACTCCTTTTCTCTCAAAATTCCACATTGCTTATTTAGGTAACTATCTTCTGCAGGCAAAACTGTTAGTTGCTCTACGTCCTAACACATGGCAACCGCAGTCCTGATGTTTCCAATGTCTACTTAGCCTTTATGAGCAGAGCGAAGCTAGCTGTGTCTGCACTCTCAGCTGGCCAGATCACAGATGAAGCAAAGTAGTCAATTTAAGAAAGTATTGTGCCAAGACTTAATCTTTTCTTTGAGGCTGGCCTTATTAACCAGTTTAGGTAATTTTCAAAACATTGATAATAGCTTACATACTCTTTGATATGGCATCTGGCTTGCCTCAGACTGCTAGCTGAAGATGAGCCTGTGTAGACGTGCCCTTCACTTTCCATAAGCCAAGGAGCAATAGAAGGCTTCAGCCTCATCCATTCTGCCCAGCAGTACATGGTAATTCTCTTACTAAAAAAAAAAAAATAAACGCTCCCCCCCCAAAAAAAAAAAAAAAAAAAAAAAAAAAAAAAAAAAAAACAAAACAACAAAAAACAAACAAACAAACAAACAAACAAGAAAACCAAACAGTCCCAAACTCTTTACATGGGAGAGCTTTCCAGCAAGGGGAAGAAGCTCAGCTCACAGACTCCAGATTTCCCACTGCCCTGTATCTGGCTTCTTCTCTAAGGGGTCATAATTACACTCTGAGTACAAAAAAAAAAAAAAAAAAAAAAAAAAAAGGGAAAAAAAGGAGGGAAAAAAAAGTGCAACCCCCACCCCTCTGGCCCCACCCAAAACAA
>NDXB01009096.1:25570-63905 GCA_002631895.1 Agapornis roseicollis
AGCCCAAAGTGATTAACAAGATTTCCTGAAAACTTGAATCAAGTTTAAAAATGTACCCCTGAGTACAAAAAAAAAAAAAAAAAAGAGATAAAAAAGGGGAAAAAAAGGAGGTAAAAAAAGGTTCAGCTCCCACCGCTTTGGTCCCACTTAAGCAGTGAAGTTTCCCTGGCAACCACGCACACGTAATGCAGCCATGGCCATACACTCCCCACCACAGCCAGCGGGAAGGGCCACCATTGCTCCCTGCAGTGCTACACAGGGTACAGCACAGCCCACCAGTGCTGGGGCTGAAAAGACTGGGGCTGCACATCACTACCCACACTCCAGAGAGAAACTCACTGCCTGGCAGCCTGCTAGATCTGCAAAGATGCTCATGAAGAGGAGGTTGACTAATGGCCCACTGGGCTTCTTGTGTCAGGTAACTAAAGACAAGCAGGAGGCAAGTCAAGATTTGCCCTCATCCTGCTCACCCAGGCCTCCTTCTTCACGGCTGGTTCCTGACTGCCTTCATGCTCCTTGGAGCTGTTTTCCTCTGTGGTGTGAGGGGAAGGTGTGGAGTGTGTATGTGCTGTCTTTGTTGCCCTGTGTTTATGCACACTCCCACAAACACAGCCAGGTTTGTTCAGTTAGCCCAGGTCACTGGCTTTCTGACGTGAGGCTGCCCCAAAACTCAGAAAGAAGAGAGTCCAACTTTCGTCCTCAGCCTGGTAGTACATTCAGACATTTCACACTCACAGCTTTATGAGGCCGTGAGGTTCCACACTGCCCTTCACTGCACTTTCCAAATCAGATCCGATCACACTGGAAAGGAGGTGCTGCTTGCTCAGAGTATACCTGCTCCCCACCCTGAGCTCTCCCAAACCTGACTCACCCCAGCTCACTCCAACTTGTATTTTATAGCATGGGCTGGAATAGCAGCAATGTTGAAGTCCTTCTGTGCACCACCAGGTGAGAAGGCAGCTCTGTGTGGTGCATTTTAAGAGGGATTTTACTACCTTCCTTATGTTGCCAAGATAGTATAAAATAGCATTGGCATAAAATGAAGAAACAACACCCTGTTGCAGGTTTTCCGTTTTTGTTTGGACATCCTGCTGGCAAGCAGCTGCCTCATTAGCACATAACATGTATGTCTGCACCAGACAACAGGAGGCAGAGTAACCATGAAACGGCCCTATGGCATCTGTGCATTAGCACTGGGTGGAAACTCCAGCTCACGTCCAGTAGAGCTGCCCTGTCAGCAGAGCTAACTAGTTCAGACCCCAGGCTGCACCACCCTGGTGACACTCCTGATTTCAGATCTAGTTGGGAATTTATTCTTGGGAGAAGAAACAGATGGATTCCTGAACCACTGAACCTGGACTATGGATTCAGTCCCTGCTTTGGAAAGCAACTGTATCACTGAAGAGTTTCACAGAAGTCCTTGGCCGGAACAAGCAATATGGATTTCAATATGCAGCCTGATTTGTCATGCTTGAAGACCTGATCCCCATCACAGATGGCTTTGGCCACAGCAAGTTACCATCAAGAATGGATGAAAGCATAGCAGCACCTACTTTCCCTCTACACAGCTCTCCTTCCTAATCAACCAGTGAGCAGTGCTCCTGTCGGGAAGCTGCTGTCATGCCTGTCTTGCTCATGTAATTGATTCACAAAGTTTTAAACAATTATTGATTCTCCTCTTCCCCATTGTGGAGACATTGAGACCATGGAGTTATTTACACAGATATTAGAAAGGAAAGAAGCTCCGTCCTCAGCTGTTCTTTTTGAGTTCCCATCTATTAAGTCTCAGAAAATAGGAGGTTTTCAACAACTTTACAGACAAAAGCACTCATAAATATGTTAAGTTCCCTGCACACACACAAGCCCATCCAAACATTTGCAGGATGTTCTGCCAAAAACACACCAGCTGAATTATTGCTTTCTATTATTTTCTATTGGGATCATAATTCTTCAGTTCCTTTTCTTTGCCCTGATGATTAACAGCCATTTGCCATGCCCCTTTACTGCTATGAGACTGAGGCTCAAATCGTGGCAAAATTCCTATTCAAGAAAAAGCCATTTCTGAACTCCAATGAATTGGAAATTGTTCTTGGTAAAAGACTGGACTATAGGAGACATACAGAGATGGAGTTTGCAATCTTTCCCACAGCTCCTGAAGCACTTCACATTCATGGTTGCTACAGAGTTTGGTGCTGTAAGCACCATTACATCCACCTCCATGATCTAGAACATGAACGTTTACACTTCTCAGGGTTTGGTGAAGAGAGTTTGAAAGAGCAAATCAGTCCCTCTGATCTTGCAATAAGGGTGCTATGAGTTTCAGTTTTGAACTTCTTCTTGCTTGGACAATAAAAATAAGCAAGGCCATTTCTAGTCAGCTTAACTCTGTGCTTGAGCACACATAATAAAATTAACTTTTTTTCTATAGTTACCTGCACATCAATAGAAAGTGTCATCTATATATTTAATATACCCTAGACATAACTTTAAGCAGCAACATTACAAATAAGATGCTCTTTTTGTACATTAAAACATATTTTTCTATCTATAATAGGCTTTGCACTTTTTTAACCAAAACCTGATTTTGGGACTGAACTGACACCTCTTTTTCAAGATCACACATACATGTGAGGCAGTGAGATTTCTGTTGAGGATCAACACAGCAGAGAAAGGGATTGTTGGAGCAGCAAAAGTATTTGCCTCTGCTGGCCATTAATAATATGAGTAACAAAAACATCTAAGAGAATAAGAGCCAGGGTGAGGCATGTAAGGTTTAGAAATAGCTCTTCACCTGACTCAAAGGCAAAGCCAATGTGTCTTGTTTTCCTGCATCTCCCATTGTCTGTCCTCTTTATTAACCACACACTCCAGCACAATGGGGGAGTGGGAAGTAGATGGAAGCATCAGCAGGAGCTCCGGCAAGCTGGGTAGAAACGAACTATTGAATCTGAGCATTGCCTGGTCAGGGCCCATGACAAAAGATGGAACAAATAACTATAAAAGAGGGGAAAGAAAAAGCCATGTCCAGCACTGCACCTTCTGCAAGGGAAGAGGCATTGGCTGTGATGTTTTGTTTTTTCCTTCCACTTTGTATCACTCTGTCTTGTTATTTCCTGTCTTCCTGCACACAATTGCCTTCAGGTGCTTCAAGTGCATGCAGTTGGATATGTGTGTGCATATATACACATATACATACATATCTACACATATACAGGGGCAAGTGCACATAGGCAATTCTACATGCAGGATGGCTCAAGATAGGCAAATTGCCTCATCTCTGGTGTACCATCTCAGGCTGGCAGCACTTGAAATGGATTAGCATCCAACAATGATCTCTATGAAATGAGGTGATGGTGCAGTCCAGCCTTACTGACAATAAATGTCTACATCACGACATGCATTCAGTGCTAACTAAACTTCTGGTTAGTGCTCTCGGAAAAAGCCAAGGATTACACAGGGCTGTGTAATTACGCAGCCCTGGCCACAGCCCAGAGGGAGAGAGTTTGCATGCCTTCAAATTGTGGGTGAAAGCACTGAAGATGTAATTTTAACAGTCTTTGTTCTTCCTGACAAATACAGTCCTTCAAGACTCATCTTTCATGGGCTATTATAAAAACAACATAAAAAATTAAAATTAAAAAAAAAAAAAACCAAACCCAAAACCCCCACTACTCTGTCTTTCCTTTCAGCAGATCAGAAAGCATACTTGTGGGAAGGGAATAGCCACAGAAAGGTTTATTTCAGGGTGCAGCTAAGCAATTTTGGAAGCTGAGACAAAGTCATTGCTCTGGTCATCTAGCTTCAAGATGCTCTTTTTTTCTTTCTAGGAAGAATTGTGTTTTCTCCTTTTCATGCAAAACCTCTGAATATCTGCCTTCTGAGAAGTAATGAGCTGAAAAACCTTTTCTTCAAGTCTGGTGGCTAGTGCAAGAAGCTCAACCTTTTAATTATCTCAATGGATGCAGGATGTGTACATTCCTACACTACACATCCATCTGCACTGCGTAGGAGCAGATCATAGTCTTGGCATCAGTGCTCTTCAATGCATGCAGCCTTGCAGAGTGGGCTTGTTTGGTGAATGAAGCACACTGTATGGAAGGCATCAACCCAGTGCTCTACAGTTCATCTGGTATCCAGTTGCTATTGTTATGTTACCCAGTAATTTTTAAGGGCTGGTAGTAGATCTTCTCCTTTCATTCATCACACTAATCCCACTAACTTCGAAGTCACGCCATACTCTCTAGGTGGAAGTGAGAACATGGTCAGGCCCTTGTGTATTCAGCAGTAGGCTATGGATACAACCTCTCTATTCATCAGTAGGAAAACATGGCCTTTAAAGCTGTCCCTTGCTGGCCTTTCTTCCCATGGAATCTCTCTATTATGTAGCTCTAGGATACCCAAGAGAGGAAACGTATGCATTTAAAAATGTACATATTGCCTCCACATATAAGGGGCTGAGGATCATAAATTTCCTATTTTACAGGGAGCTTTCTGAGGGCTCTTCAGCTGTCTGCTGTGGGGGACTTTGTGCAGCCCATTCATAATTTCTATATTTCATTGCTATGCAACAAGAAAATTGGTGAGTCCCCAGAAGAATTTGACTTCACTCCATAAGCATCAGCATGTCTGTTTCCAGCCTTGGACTCTACCCTTCTCAGGGCTCCCCTGAACAGGGCAGTTTGTGTCCTTACACAAGGTCAATTGTGCATCTTGGACTTTAACAAAGGAAGCCCTCAGTCCCCTGGGCACACTGACAGCAATATTTTAACTCAAGAGCTGCTGCTCAACAGTTTGTAGTCTAAACTAAAGATGAACAGTATTTGAAATGGAAGTGGCAGGAGGACTTTCAGCAGGGTAGTCATAATCCTTCCTGCTGGGATGTGGACAGTAGACAAAATGGTCCCATTCCTGTTGAGTACTGGGAGGAGATTTTTCAGGACTTAAGTAGGCAACGCCTTTCATCCTACCACTTCCACCAAACCACATCCTCAGAGTTTAATAGCATCCTGCAGTCTTTATGGGCTCAGAAGGGGGATTACTGCCTCCCAAAGTGCCAAGAGATTTTGCTACAATTCCTAGATTTTCCCTGAAGTGCTCCCCTCCAGGTGCTGAATGAGCAAGGTATTACAACTGAAAGATTTCCATTTAACATCTTTTTTTTTTTTCTCAGTTGATTTACTCAATGCAAATGGAGTACAATAGATGAGATTGCTTTGTTCACCCATATTTGCATAAGCTTGTTTTAAGTACATTGTCTGATTACTTCAACTTCCCACCAACAGCCTCCTCACACCTCCAAGCCTCTCAAAACATGCCTGGATTGTGTAATGCCACAGCTCCATATCAGAGTTGCCAGAGTTAACGTGGACTCCCTAGTAAGTCCACAAGGCACAGCAACACCTTGCAGAAGTACTAGCTCAGATGTCTGAAGCTGAAGAGTGCTATCAGTACAGTCTGTGAGATAAATTTGTGATGACTCAATTGTATCACTTTTAGAGCTAGCCTGTTGGGTGCTACCTGAGGGTCTGCACAACATGCCATCAGCTATGACCTCCTCAGTCTCACTCATTCCCTGCAGCTCCTAGGCACCCCAATATCTTGGGGTGCTTCCCACCATAGTGCCATGGGACATCTACAATTGCTACCTGCTTCTTTAGCTCCCTTTGCCCCCCTACTGCCTCAGCAGAGGTTGTTCCTCTTCCCCAGGGCCCAGGGAACCTAGAATCTTAAAATCTAAACTCTTTTCTCTCAACCCCACCTGGGACACTTCTACAGCTCCACAGAGTCCCTCCCACCCACCAAGTGCAGTGCAGTCGTGACCATCCCGGGACTGGAGCAGAAGGAGGTGAGGCCAAAAGGACAGCAGACGGTGGGTTCATGTCCACATACACGCACATCCCTATAAAGGATCCGGCTTTGTTTCCATGGCAACGTGCAGAGCCGCAGCAGAACGGTCCCTTCCTGCATAGCAATGGCAGCGATGCCCTGCACCCCTAAATCCTCCCACTGCTCCCAGCCCCTGCCAGGGCCTGCAGTGACCCCTTTACACACCTTCCAAAGCCCAGCAGACTAAGGCTCGCAGATTTCCCACTCATGATGCAACGTTGAGAAAACAGGAAAATAAGGATGCACACTAATAGCAGTAACAGAAATAACACTCCCCATCACAGTCAAGCTGTAAACTCCTTAGAACAGCATTACAAAGAAATGCATTTTCTCTCCTGGAAGCTGGCAATGATAATCAACAGAATTAAAAGAAGATATTTTTTCCTACGCACAGGTAGCTCCTTAGTACACAGCCAAGCAGCCAGCATTCCTCTGAATCTACTACCAAATGCCACTTGCAACCAAAGCCAACTCCACCTTTCAGGACAGGTTGTCCCATGCAGCCCATCTTCCCATGAGACAGTACCTTGGTCCCTGTGGTAGGGTGGTGAAACACAAGAGGATAGCTGAGACCCTGGGTCTTGGCAGCATGCCCCCTTCATAGCAGCTCCACAGGGAAAGGCCTGTAGGACATGGCTACATTTTTCTTCAGGCCTTCTGCACTCAGAAAATCTACCTGCCATCTTACAACTGAACCACAAGCAGGACTGAAGTGCTCATGATTTCTTAGCCATTTCTACTACATGTCTTCAGGGTTGTCTGCTGAGAAACGATTGGGAAAATTAATCCAAATTAACTGAAGTTGTGAGTTTAGCATGAATTCATTAAATCACATTAGCCTTGAATGGACACATTTCTTCCAAATTAAAGCAATCCTTAGAAGAAAATTGAACTAAACCGAATTAAGGTCCTTTTAATCCTGAAGAACAGTGCCTACCTGGGGTTTGCTGTAATTAAGGAACAGCAGTCTGGAAGGGAAGTCCCAGCCCCAGTCTCCCAGTCAGTCTCTCCATATTAGTCTTCTCAAGAACCTACCATGCTCCCACTGGAAAGGGATTAGGTTTCTTGCTTTCCCTGTGCAGTTTGGAAGCTGGTGCAGAACTTTGCTGTACTGATGACTTTCTGCTGAAGCTCATTCCTGGCCAGTTAATGCCTAGTTCCTCTTTACCTTGAAGATCTCTCCTATTGTCATAGTATTTTCCTCTCACTCTTTTTTCAATGGAGAGCAGCCTTCCATGTTCTCTCAGCCTGCATTTTGCCAGGTTAAGTAAGCTACAATATCTTAGTTTCCTCTTGTAAAATGTGTTCTTCCTTCTCATTACCAACCAGATACTGTTCTGACTCCATTTTGCTTTAATTGGGATAACTGGAATTATACACAGAATTGTACACAGAGGAAATTACACTAGAGCCTGTTACAATGATACTGATGTTTCCCTGCCTTGGCAGGGAATATCCTGCCTGGCATCTAGGAACATAATTGTCTTTTATGCTGATGTCTCATATCTAAGCCTCAGTCATCACATCAGTAAATAATACTCCCACTTTTTCTCATTTTCATTTGCTTCTAACTGATAATCCCATTGTTTTTAAGATCAATTAGTAGGAGTAACAAAGAGTCTTCTCATACAGGCCAGCAAACTGTGCAAAAAACACCCAGACCAGCTAGAAGAAATAGAAATAATAAGCAATAGAATCCCAAACAATTTCTGCTGCTCAAGTCCTTCAGATCTCATGTGGGTTCCAACATGTGGTTCCATACCAGGCACAGTAGATGTGTCTATCTGCATGCCTCTGAACTTCACATAAGTGCATTTCACTGTCTTTCTATATTGTAGTACTCAAAACTGTCCATTTCTTCCTGCTTGTCCCCTATTCAACTCCATTGATTACAGTACTCCCAAGTGTGCACAAATGTGTTCATGAACATGCTCCCTCACACTCCTACACCATAAATCAGAACCCAACATTTGGAAACATTTACAGTTCTGTGGTTTAGAAAGTTTTGGATTAGCCACACTACACTTTGTCTCCTATCTGATGTGGAAGAACGGAGCAAGGGAGGCAGGTTAGAAATGGATAACTTATGGAAGAGAGACAATCAGGTTTCCCATTCAGAGAGCACTCCCTATTTCAAGACACAAGCACATTTACAGTTAAAGCCAGTTTAAAAAAAAGGAGAACTGTTTTCATACAATATATCCAAGCTAGGGACTATATTACTACAGGAAATCATTGTACAGAGCAGCAAAAAGAAGCGAAGAGGTAAATTATTAGGTTCTGATTCAACATGCCGTTATTGCTATTCAAGGTGCCATTTACTGAGGACCAGGTTAGCTTGCTGTAAAATTAGACTTTTATCCCGGTAATTTAGGCCTTTTAAAAATATTTATTCAGATTTTGTATGCAAAATTACTTAAACCTGGCTTGTCTGTGTTTGCTGGCTGTCAGTGCTCCTGTACAGGAGTTTCATCTGCATATTCATGTATGGAAATGTGCAAAAACTTGCAGAAGTGTACATCTTCCCTGTTCATATGCAAGCATTCAAGACAGAAGTGCTTGTGTGCTCATTCAACAAGGGAAAAGAAACAATACCAAATAGATACCTCTGACCAACCATAATTGAGTAATGCAGCCTGTATCAATCCATAGAGTAAATATTTTCCAAGAAGTTCACTGAATAAATTCAAATAAATTTGAGGAAATTATGATCCACACGATTGATATTCCATAAGCAGAAAAAGAAGATAAATTCACTGAATAAATTATGTGTTGTGAATTAGTCCCCCAGCTCTAGCAATTACTATGTCTGGATTGATGCTAATTTAGCATCAGTAGTACTATTTTTTGTTCTGGATACTCAGATAATAGTACTTAGGTCTTCTATAGCACTGCTCAAAACAAATTAAATGACAGTGTCCCTTTTTTCTTTTTTTTTTTTTAATAGAGAGGAAATAAATAAAGGAGAGAATCAACCTTCCTGGTGCCCGTGTGTACCAAACTTCTCAGTATGAACCAGCTCAGCAGACTGGAGGAAATACAATCCACATCCCTGAAGAGCCAGCTTTATCCTCCCTTCAACAACAGTGCAAGAACTAGTTACGATCCTCATGGACATCCCTCATCTCTCTGTATGAGGAAATGGCTGCACTTGGGATGCAGGAAGAGTAAGGATCCTATTAGCCTAAAGCAACAGGCAACAGTTACTGTTTGAAAGCATCTCTCTAGATTTAATGGGTTCATGTGTGCTAGATTTGCCCTTTTAGAATAGGTCATTTGGGAAAATTCATTACTAATTGTGATCTTTTCTGTGGTGTCACTGAACTATGATGTTCAGCAAACCATACTCCTGTCTGAGAGGTAAATTACTTATTTGGAGAGCTAGGAATGAGAATGAAATCAGCCTGTTACCATAAAAGAGTTTGTGATCTGCAGGATCTCTGCCCAGGTCTCTATCGATCTCTCCAAAACACCTCCTTCAGCACGACATTCGCAACAGCTACCTTCTTAAAGAAAGGCAAAGGTTGGAGGAGGTCTGAGCTGCCCACTGCCTCCCAGGAAGGTTTTTCTGGGGCATGGGTAAGAGAATGGCCCAATCCAGGGGAAATGGCAGCATAGCTGCAGGGCAGCCTTCTCTCATGCTGTGTCTGGAATAGCAACCAAGAAAATCATTTTGTGCTGCAGAACTCATCAGTTTGGCACCTTGCACCAGCCTCAGAGCTATTCTGGTTAAACAAAACAAGGCAATTTCCTGATCATTTCACTAAAAAGAAAATCCTGGGTCGTCCCAGCCCTGATGCAAAGCCATGGGTTAGTGCTTGTCCGTTCCTCCCTTCCCTAGGTGCTGTGCTGCTGCCACACACGAGATTAGCAAGGAGGTTATATTTAAACTTCCAAGAGGAGCTGCTGTGCGATTATGGGTCTATTTAAAATCCTCCGGGCAGCTGCAGTACATAATAACAAGTCAGCGGGAGGGAGAGGGGAAGGAGGAGAGAGAAAGGAGGGGGGTCAGGAACGTCACAGATTGTCTCCGAAAAATTGATTGCCAGAAGATGGCAGGGGGTGCAGTCAAGTTAAAGATGCCTCCCACAGGGAGTGAAAGGGAGAGGGGGGATGTGCAAGAGAGGTGCAGCAGCAGTGGGGTGCACTGACAGGCAGTGGGGGGATTGGACAGGCCAGCATGGAAAGCTGCCAGACCTGAAACCTTACTGCCTCAGGCAAGGACGTCATTCCCTTAAACCCCCTCCACTCACTCTGGAGGGCTCTGTCACACGCCACTGGGTGCCTGTCCAGGCTTCTTCAGATCACAGGCAACTGAATGAGTAAATAGCTATTATTAGACTGTCCTCTCCAGCCTGCCCACACACACACACACACCTCAGCCTCAAGCCAGCACAAAACTACCCCAAGAAAACACCCTTCCAGGGCTTTACCCAGTCCTCAGCTTCACTATATCTCTTGGGAGTCTATTCCCCCCTCCAAATTGCTACTAAAAAGATCAGAGCAGGGACCCAGCTCCTCCAGCCTCCACCATAAGTCACATTTTCTGTGTATTTCCCCTGCCCTCTCACCAGCTGTCTCCACCACCTTCTGACCCCAGGGCATGGACAAGGTGGGTTGAGGGCCCCTAGATGGTCACTGAAAAATGCCTCAGGTAGCCATGACACCAGAGCTCAGTGACATCATGCCTGGCAAGGCTCTGCAGGTGGACCAGGGCAGGTGAAGTGACAGAAGCGATGGGTGGGCAGATGGATGAGAGTGAGGTCCCAGTGTGCAGGAGGCTATGCTGGTAGTACCAGCCCTGCCCTGGGCTGTGCAAAGGGGTCCTCAGTGCTCCAAATCACTGAAAGATGAAGCCTAGTTCATTCTTAACTGCAGGAGTGAGCTCTTTCAGCCTCACTGGTGTTTTTCAGATAAGTCCCACCCATTGCACAGGCTCTCATTTAATGATATAGTGGTATCATAGTCTTCCACCTGCCTGCCCTCTCCTTACCAGTCAAATTTCCACATCCTTCAAAGACTTGCTGCAATCCAGCCAAGATGACTGCACTTCAGTGCTGACTGGAGCCTTTGCGATGCAGTCTATAAAACACTTTGGGAGATTTCCAGAGGAATGATGCTTGAGAAACATCAGTAATAGCAGTCCACACACCTTCTCTGATACTGTCCTTTGTGACCCTTTTCTACTCTTCTTTCTTCCCCATCCCTACACAACCTTCCTCCCATCTCTACACAACCATTTTCAGCACTGGAAAGTGGTACTACCAGGCAGGGAAGGAGTGTCTCTCCAAAAAAAGATTTGCCTCAATTTCCATCAGCAACAGAGAAGAGGGGAAAAATGTCCAAATTAAGCTGCTTGATTACCGAAATTAATCTTGTCATTTAGCATCCCTGTTCCACAGAACGGGGCCTTTGATTAGCCTCCTTGTTTCAGAATATTACAAGCAGACATTTATTAAGCAGAAGGCAATTCCTCCGCAGGGGGAGAGGGGCAGCTGATTCCAAAGAGAACGTTGCTCTCAGAATAAGAAATGGCCCCAGCTTTGCCCACATCCCTGGGGATGCTGCTCTGACAACACATCCAGGGCCCCCAAAGGATTCTCAAAAATCATGCCCCCCATACATGACTAAGGACCATCCTCTTGCTACTGCCATAGGCTTGGTATTTATAAGGCTGTCAGCACTTACAGCAAGTTATCACTTATTATTACCATCATCCTGAAAGCCCTCCAAGGTTGTGAGGTACTATGCTTGGCTCTCTCTGAGCACTAAAGGAATACAGCCAGATGGGGAGCAATCCCCAAGGTAACTGGAGGAGCAGTGGACCTGCACATAAGACCTTTGGCACCCACACTTCCCTCTCTGCTTCCTCTTCAGCTCCGCACTGCATCACATACTGCACTGCTGTGACTTTGCACATTCATGCTGTCACAAGCTATGTNAGCAAGTTATCACTTATTATTACCATCATCTTGAAAGCCCTCCAAGGTTGTGAGGTACTATGTCCCCCCTGCTTGGCTCTCTCTGAGCACTAAAGGAATACAGCCAGATGGGGAGCAATCCCCAAGGTAACTGGAGGAGCAGTGGACCTGCACATAAGACCTTTGGCACCCACACTTCCCTCTCTGCTTCCTCTTCAGCTCCGCACTGCATCACATACTGCACTGCTGTGACTTTGCACATTCATGCTGTCACAAGCTATGTACTTTTCTACTCCATAGGGCACACGCTCGGAAACAGGTGCCTCACTTTAGGTATGGACTGCTCCCATTGACCTGACGTGGTGTGCCACACTTGCTGGGATGGCTGAAGGAACAACTCAGAGATGGTAGTGGAATGTCCCAGGGATGCTCTTGCAGCAACCAGGGAATTTCAGAGCCTACTTCCCCTAGGAGGTGACATCGTGGGGCTCCAAAGCCCAGAACTAGCACTAGTGGTAGAGAGGAGGGATAAGATACTGTAGAAGATTGTCTCCTATGGTTTCTTTTGACTCTTGTTCTCCCAGCCAAAGGGTGTTTAGACATGGTTACTGGCATATCAAAATATGCACCAGTATCCCAGGCAAATCACTGGTAAATTTTAAGACTGCTAAACTGATTGCTGGGTTTCAAGCTTGTACTGGTCAAAGTCCACCAGCACTGAAAGGTTTTAAAATGGAAGACCACTCTTTACACTGTTCACCTTTTCCTTCCCATGCAAGGGATGATTTTGGTACTGCCGGTCCAATGCTCCCAGTACTGCTACTAAAATGAATGTATTCCAGTCTCTGTGCTACTGCACCACAGTGCCAGAGCTCCATCCTGCAGGAGAAACACAGCTCAGAGGGAACATGAGGTTAAGGCCTCTATAAGCTTTAAGTACAACCTTTTTACAGGCTGTTAATCTGGAATCTGGCAAAAAAAAAAAAAAAAAAAAAAAAAAAAAAAAAAAAAAAAAAAAAAAAAAAAAAAAAAAAAAAAAAAAAAAAAAAAAAAAAAAAAAAAAAAAAAAAAAAAAAAAAAAAAAAAAAAAAAAAAAGGCAGGTTTTTAACCACTTCCGTCAGAGACTCAAAGTACTTTCCAAACATTAACTAAATACATTTCACAGTAGCTCAAACCCTCTGAGTGCTTCCTTGCACTGACTGGTGAAATCAAACTTGCCCAACCTATGGGGAGGTGTCATTATCATCTTTGTTCTACAGATGGGGAAATTGAGGCATGGGAAACCCAAGTGATTCAGATAGGATCATGGACATGAGCCAAAAGCAGAAGAGACCTTTTTTTGCTTTGGGTCTTCCTTAGCCCTCTGCATTCTATGCAGTGCTACCACTCAGCTTCCAGACCTCATGCAGCAGCCCACATATAACAGCAGATCAAAAATCCTAACGCTAACCAAACTTATTTGAATCTCCAAAACTATTCTGAGGGACCCAGATGGAAGCTGGGACACAGGTGTGTAACAAGCTCTAATTTTAGCTGATTTGGGTTTGCTCATCCTTTCCTCCCCCACGGTGGCAGGCAAGGCATACAGCCTGAATGAGAAATGGTGCTCTGATGAGGCATCTACAGGTCTGGTGTGGTTTTGTTTGTGGGTTTGCTGTTTCTTGGGTACCCAAGCTGCATGAAGCATTGAAATTCCACCCTTAGCAGCAGTGAGCAGCAGAACCTGGTTTCCATAGCAGTGCCATGGAAACCGCACTTTGCGAATTCGTGCCTTCGGGCCCCTCTGCAGCTGAACATCTCTCTGCTCCTCCCCAGCACCCACCTCCACACTACAAGCCTCTACACCTCCTTGTATGTCTCGGAAGATTAAAGGGTGCAGAACACAGGAAAAGCAGGACCCTGTTTGGCTCCTCCCTGGATCATAATATGTAAAGTGTCCTTTGAAGAAAAATACTAACAGCACACTCCTTTCTCCCCATTCCACACATAAAAGCAGGAAAATTGACAGTTAAAATTCCTCAACTTGAAATTGCACAAGTAAAATTTCACCTGGTAATATATTAAAATATAAACCCAATATTCTCATTCAATGGCTTCTTTTCTATTGTCTGCTGAACAGCAGCTTCTAAAAGTGAAGGATTGAATTAACTGTTAGAATGTAGGATAGGCTCCCCTTAATCTTCTCCTCTGGTTTTATTTTTTACTTTTTGCTTCCCATCCCATAGCCCACACTGAAGAAAAATCATGGCAAGGGCTCCATAAAATGGAGGAAGAAACAGACAACTGGTATATGCAAGACACGTGTTACTTCCCCTCTGCATCCACTGAGTGCTTACAGAGCACGTGGAGCTGACATATAGCATCTCAAAGAGATACAGCCTATGAACGTCAGCAATCCAATTTCACTGTGTGGGAGGCCACAAGTCTGCCCAGCACCTTGACAGGTCAGTCCCTAACAGCCTTGGTCATCACGAGAAGTTTGAGTTGTAGTGCTTAGACACCACCCTAGGAATGGGACAAGCAAAGGAAGGTCTAGATTTTAGAGGAACAGCACCAGAAAAGCAAGTAAGAGTCAAGACGTAATTGTCAGGGAGCAAAAACTAAAAGATTTATCTTATGACCCTCCACCATGGTTATGAGGGAAGAACCATACCCAGGAGTGAGAAAGAAATCTGACCTCTCTGCTTTACAGGCACCCTCGACTCTGGAATGATTATAGAAAAAGATATTGTGTTACCAGAATAGGCCAGAAAAATTTGTTCCAAGTGGTCTGGAAAATACCCACAGCCAATGACACAGAGCTACTATATATGCTGTCAAAAATGGCAGCTCTCATCTGATATGCATGGAGCAAAGTGAGCCCCTTGATGGAAGTGGCACCAGTTCCAACTGGCTTAAGTCAGACCCCATCAAGGGCACAGCCCCTGACATCTTTCTTTCCCAAGCAAATGTCAAAATAACAGCAATTAACAAATATCAACATAACACCAAGTTTTGCATATTCATAACCTGTCCACTGCCTACTCAAACAAGCACATTGCATTACTTTGTGAGTCAACTGGTGCTGTCATGTGAACCAGCTCTTTTCCATATTGGAGCAGTGTTGAGTCTATCAGTCACATCATGACCTGGCCCACATCTCTCTCACCTACTGTGGCGGTAACTCATCTGAAACCTTGCTGAGCAAAATGACTGATACATTGCATTCCGTTGTGGAGTGTGAGATCACCTGTCTTCTATCATATGTTTCCTACAATTACAAGAATTTTCCTGTTTTGCCAGGCCCACCTCTAGCTTTTATTCTCCAGCATGTGCAAGCACTTCATGAAGAAAGGAAGCTTCTTGAAACACAAATACTTCAAGCTTCTTGAGTTGACTTACTTGTCCCTTCATATATCAGACTACAAATCCCGAGTCACTTCGAGTCATGGACTCTGGTTTCTTGTTGGACAAAAACCTGAACGAGGCAACTCTCACTCCACTAATGCCATGCTGTGGTTTGAAAGAGCTTAACACAAACCAAACTATAACCCCCATCCTTTTCACTCTGTTCTTTATTATTTTGATGAGGTTTTCAACCTATCTGTTTTAATCATGGATGAAGAAAACTAGCAGTTACATAGCAAAATCCGTGAAAACTATCTCAAATTCATGCCTACTAAACTGGCCTATAATTATATGTTACTAAGGCAGGTGTACTGTGTCTGGAAAAACAAATTTGGTATGCATGATCACCTACTTAGCTGCTGTGTCTTCTAATAAGGTTAACTCAAGGAAGATGGAATAATAGTTTAGGACAAATACATACTGAATTGCTTTACTGGGAGAAGAGAGGGTCCATGCAGCAAGAAAAGATCCGTGGCTACTTCACTGCAAGGGGTCAGTCTTCCTTGTACCACTGACTCTTCCACTTGACATAGCCTATATTTTTAGTTGGTGTGTGTAAGGCTTTGACAGCCTCTTCAACATCACTGCTCTTCTGAGCTCAGGATAAAACCTTTTTGACCCCTCTCAAGTTGCTTTTAAATCCCTAAATTACCTTCGTATAATCTTCGGTCTCTCATCTCATATTCACTGGACACCTTGCACAGAAGTGCTGTCAAGAGCAGGACTGCTGAAACTAAGTGAGGCACTGATATTTCTTACAAGGATTGTGGTACATTTTTCTTGTCTGTGAGTCAGTATCGGCCATACTGTGATCTACCTGCATTAACAAATCTTCAAAGTACGTCGTTTACACTACATCAGCACTGGTCCCTCACAAAGCTTCTCAGATCATCTGACAATAGTTTCATAGTGCTTGACTGCAGCTCAAATTCTCCGCTATCTAAACATTCACGCCCGCAATATCAGAATTCCTCCCCTCACAGTAGCAGGAACAGATCTATTTTTAAACATTCATTTACTTTTTTAGATCCTCTGTGTCCAGCATTACACACTTCATCACCTGATTATTTCCAGAGGAATAAAATCTTTGATTTACTCTAATCTCCATTTACAATCAAAAGGAAATCTTCTAGGATCATGAATCATGGGCTGACTCGGCTCCTTCCACTCTACCCTACAGCCAGGCACCTTCCCTCACCCCAGGAAATATTCTCAAATGGTATCTTGAGAAGACCTTGACTTAGCTGACTTTCAACCTTACAATGATAGGATTACGGATCATTCCTTCTCAAGTTGATTGGGTTTTTAGCCATACTTTTAATTCAGCCACTTCCCTGCAAAAGACTAATTTCTGCATTTCCCTGCTTTATCATTGCTTTCATTAGGTTTCCTTATTTTTTTTTCTAGCATCAGGCTAACATACTCAAATGCAACTTCACTTCAAGAAGTATTCCACTTGCCTTGATACTGACAATAAAATCATCTGCCATTGCAAAACTGTTGCAAAAAGCTGNTTCATTAGGTTTCCTTATTTTTTTTCTAGCATCAGGCTAACATACTCAAATGCAACTTCACTTCAAGAAGTATTCCACTTGCCTAGATACTGACAATAAAATCATCTGCCATTGCAAAACTGTTGCAAAAAGCTGTCCAGTTTTAATGCTGATGTTGGCATCTTCCTTAACTATACTGGGAATGCATTTGCAAAGTACACAGCACTGCAGTTCTTATACCCTTTTCTCAGATATCAGTACTGCGTTGGGTATTACTGTTTGCTCCAACATGAGTAGTTCCCTGTGCAGCTTTTGGTGGCCGCTGAATTTGAAGCTGGAAGGTGGCCAGTGTGCTTTTTGTAGATTTCTCCTTTTCCAGCATATAAAATTCCCCACCAAACCCAGGCTCTTTCTTGACTCAGTGATTCCTCCCCTTGGGAAATTCACAGTATTCTTCTGAGGTTTACCATAAAAAGTTTTGTGTTTGTGTTCTCTCTCTAGTCACCATCACTGAGTTTCGTCCCGTTTTATCATCATCCAGTCTTTTATTAGGGACTGGTTTAACCTCCCAGGACTGCCAGCTGGGGTCATCATCCTTTCTGTTTTTACAAGCCCTCTCGATTTTTTTGTCTTCTTCTTAATATTCTGGTTCAAAAACACAGGTTGATTTTGCACTGACCGCAGGACTGCTCCTATTATATAGTCCCATTCCAAATGAAACCTCATATGGCTGAAATCCCCTGAAAGTCCGTGTTCCCAGCTACCCACAATTTTCATTTGGTTGGTTTCCATGTAAGTCTTCCCTTGCATCACCTGCATTTTCAGTGAGACTCAGCTCTGGCAAGGCTTTTGTCTGCTATGTAATACTCAGCATGTTTTCTTAGCTCATTTTACTCCTGGTGCCATGTGCTTTCCAGCAGCCACTCAGAGCCAAGGAGCCAACTTCATTCAGCATCCATTCACAGGTTGCTCCACAGGAGTAAGGGGAGCAGCCCTGTAACACAAACAGCTGGCTACAGCTGACTCCTGTCAAAGCATCTTGAAGTTGCATGTCCCCTCAAGTCCTGGAGAACATGTCCTTCTCTGCATGGGCTTGCTCAGGCACCTCAGAAAGGACTAGTCAAAAGCTGCTCAAAATGAAGCACATACTACAAATCAACATTCCCCTTATGTGCAGGATTCACCCATACATGGACTGTTTTGGAACATATTTCTGGTGATGGCCACACCTTTCTTGAAAAGGCCTAGTGGTCACTCTATTTTCCAAGGGCTTCTGGTCATGCAGAAACACAAGTAGATGCTAATGGTAGTGATGGGCCGTCCTCATTGCAAACTTTGGAAGCAGATTTAGTCACCTGGGCACAGCTGCAGAATAAACTCCCTTTAACAGGCATGTCTGGCTCAGTTATTTTATCATCCATGCCCCTCACAGATCTTTCATTTCTGCATGCCCATAATCCCCAGATGGCATCCATAGCAATGTAGTTTGGACTGGCATTGCTTTGTAGGATGACCAAGAAGACCTGCAAAGATCACTCTGCTCACAGTCACAAGACGCATCAAACTGCAGGTAAGTCCAATTGCAGAACGTAAAATTATAAGCATCCTGGACAATCACTGTACAGAGTCCAAGCAAAGCACTTCTACCCACTGTGCTACCCATCAGGACTTGGACAGAACACAGACCTATACAGGAAATGGATATAACTCTTTAATAGGTGGTTTTGATATACTAGGCCCAGAGAGCAGCATGCCACAGCAAAGTCAAAAAGCATCTCTTTTTTATCGTGACTCTCCAAAACATATATATTTCCAGACACAGCTATGCAGGCATGGTATCTTGGACCCACACAGATTCCCACTGAACACAGCAGAGTAAGATGTTATGCAAGATGTCAGCACTGAATGCTGAGCACAACTCCCCTCCAACAGACCATGTATGTGTCCTCAGAACGGAACTCCCTTAATTCTCAACCCATCATGCCCCCTCATGCCATTTGCCTTCCCCAGATCTCTGACAGCTTCATCTTGATGTCCCGTCACTGCTTCTAGCAAACACAGCCTCTGTCTCCCCAATACTGATGATGATATCATCCTGCACTAATGAATCCCCAGTGCCACATCTTCTCCTTTCTCTCCTCCTACAAGCCCTACAGGCCACCACTGCCCCTTAGGAAAATGGATATGGATCCTCAGCAAGGGGGGTGCAATGGAAGCTGAGATAGCTCAGATGAGCCACAAACTAAAGGGGAAATCCTAGCAAAGAAAGAAGAACCAGGGGAATCATACATACTAATTTCCTGCCACTCTCCTCCACGTTCTATGATTTCTGTAGTAGCTAGTTCTTTTCCTTTGCCCCATCCCACCCCATAACCTGCACCTAAATATGTGATGGTGCATGATGGGGAAGCACCTGTGCAGTGGGTGATGATGGGAGGGTGAGGTTGCAGACTACCAAGAGGAAGGGAGGATTTTGAGAGCAATGGGCCCTGCATGTCTGGGGCTTCTGCTGATGAAAAAGGCACCAGAGCAGCTTGGAGAGCATTCCTGCAGTGGATTTTGTCTGAAGGGGTGTATGCAGGTGATCACACTGCATTTCTTGAGCTGGCAAGAAAACAGAATTGTTGGGTTTTTTCATAGTTGAGGGTGAAAAGTTCTCCCATTATCATGTACGAAAAGACAAATATTAGACACGATCTACAAAAGAGAAATACTTGAAAAACTAATTTTCAGGATATCACAAAAAAAGATTTTTTGGTTTTTTTTTTAGCCTGTCATCTAGTCAGATGGCAGACGAGGGATCTGGAAAAGCTGCATGGCCTCTCTGCAGACCAACAAACCTGCTCACTTCCATCCACAGTTGTGACAGGCCTGACATGTTCCATGGGGACTCTTCAATGCTGTAGAATCAACATTTTCTAGCAGAAAATTGTTCCACTGAAAAACCTTTCAGGCAGCTCTACAATACATTTAGAAATGTTTCATATACACCAGTATGCTGAGCGCATATTCATACGCTATTCACATTTTATAATCTCCAGATATTTTAAGTGCCTGTCTCCAAAGAAAGAACAAAGTAGAATATGCCCCTTAAAATGCCAATCACAGTTAAAATGACAAATGATCAGCATGAGGTTTTGCAAGAGGAACTTATAAGTGGACCCTGATTTTCGTTCTTTCCCTTCATCTGTATCCAAAGGTTCTGGTTCCCTCCTCACTTTTTGTTAGCAGCATTTAGCTGCTTTGGGCTTTGATTCTACTGCTGACTGCATACCAGTTTCTTCCATGCCTGTGAAGAGCCTCAGTGGAGTCCATAAGGATCTGCCAAGGAGCTGCAGACACAAGCATTATATCAACACGCAGAATCCAAGTGCACTGTCCCTGTACGTTTTCTGTCGCACAGAAGCATGTGGATATTACATGCGCATAATGGATTGCAGTCTCAACTTCATCTGTTTTTGAAAGCTCCCCTCATTCCCAGGAGCTCTCTCTTGTGAGACTCCATGGCTAGGAAAATTAAAATTTGGTCTCCTTCAAATGCTAAGTCTCTGTTTTTCCTAGAGGCGGATACAATTCTTTCTCTGTGATCTGAAATTGCAGCAATAATTATATTTCCTATTTTGTTCACTGTAGTTGACTGTTTTGGCAGTCATCCAGTAGCAGTAATCCACACATAAAGAGTCATCTTGCATTTTCCAAGCCAATTTAAAGGGAGTTGTTTCTCAAGGAAAGCAAGGGGGTGAAAATGTTCCCCTCTGGCAAAAATTTCAAGTACTTGGGTATTACATGCAAGAATTTTACCTACCTGTCTTATTCATCATTGCATTTTACAAGCACTGATTTAAATTCTTTGTACTTTTAGGGAGGCCTAAGTGTTTCTTCGTGTTGCTTCTGTCTTTCTCCTCCCTCAATTCTCCCAGCCACTGAAAGAGAACTTAAGTTCCCTCTTTGCAGATGATGCTCAGAGCACAGGGTGCTCTTGTTTTGTTCTTGTTTTGTTCTGGGGCTATTTGTTCTAGACCAGGGGAAAGGATGCAGTAGAAATTAAGGCAGGAATGCAGTAGGAGGCAAGGGAATAATTACTCATTCTTGCCATCAGCTCATTCTCCTGGTTTGATTTACACTAGTTGCCCCAAAGTTTTCCTTCTAATTATATTCCTGAAATACCCAGAAGCCTTTAATAATTGCATTTACATGTATAATGTAGCATTATTAATGTTAAGCAAAGGCTTTGAAATCCTATTCATTCTGCAATCCTCATATAATTTCAGAATAAATTATTTTCACAATAACCACTCCCAGACACAAACAAACACCACCACTATTTTGTCGAGTTCAGATACTTTTTTCCTGTTCCCCATTCATTTTCAATCTTTATATTCTCTAAGTCATAGAGATACAAGAGCAGCACAACAATGAAGATGCTGAGGCCAGAAACAGTTAGGGTCAGCGCAAACACAAAATAAGGTGACTAGAAATTTAGCCTTCAAATCCTGCGCATTCCAACTGCTGAAGCTATCTCTGTGTTCCAGACAGGATAAGCACCTGAAATAGCATTATAAGAAAGACAAGCTTCAGAGTATTTCAGGAACAACTGTAAGGAGAAATTACTGAAAGTTTAGGAAGCAGATGGGTGTTTGGGAAGCACTGCTCCTCCACATCCCAGCACATCTAAGTTTTCAGTCACCTTTCAAGCTTGCACACCAAAACCTGCTCATCACCTAGGGAAGTTTCAAACACATTTGCTGCAACTGCAGGTAGTCTTAGGAGTTTCGCTCTGTTCTTTCTAAGTATTGCTTCAACTTGCTTTTCTTTCTCCCAGGTATGCAATTATTCAGGCATCAGTTGTTTCTACAAGACCTCTGATGCATCCCCCCTGTGACCCAGCTGCTGCTCTGCTTGGCAAACCAAGCTCGCTCTAAGCCATGCCCCACAGCTTGCTGTCTGCTAGCAGGAGCCTGCTCAAGCATCCCCATGAAGCTGGGCAGGCAGTGCTGGCATGCCACAGACAGGAGACTGATAGTAGCATCAGGACATTTCCACAGCAGCTATTCAGCATGGTGCAGATTTCCAGCGATACAGAATCCACTCCTAGACCACAGAGTGCTGAACACCCTCCTGCTCAGCATCACAGCCCAAAAGCTTGCAGTGTGCTTGCTAGAGGGACACAGCAAAGGAAAAAAAAAATAGATCAATGTCAATATAGACTGAAGTTGTAGGGGGAAAAAGAATCACAAAGGGGTTTTGTACAACAAGGACAATTCTAGAAAGTTTCTGTATCTCAGACTCATGTATCATTTCTGAGGGACCTTAATGACACTCCATGCCATCACAGAAATGCTGGCAAGACAGGGCTTTGAAAGATCCCATTGCAACAACACCATCACCAACACTGGACCCAATCAACTGTGGCTTACTTCAGGGCTCTTGTTTCAGCACTGCACTGCCATCTTACTGGAAAAATTCTTCCTGATGTCCAAGGCGAGACCACAGCCTCTCATTACTCTGTCTGGCACTACATTTTGGCTCCATCATCTTTCTAACTGCCCTTCAAACAGTGATGGACTCCTACACCTCTTACCCACATCTCAGAGGGCAGACCCAAAACCACTCCCTCAGAACACCACAGGGCATGCTGTATTTGTGTCATGGCCAGCCCAGTTAGACACTGCAAGTAATACCCACTGACTTTAGATCTTCTTGTTCCCACTGGAGAATCCCTGTTGTATTCCTCCCCCAGAGGGATGTAGAAGAGGCAAAAAAGGTAGGAGAATGGATTACACAACTGGAAAGGTCTTCCTGAGAATCAACTAAATAAATTACAAGTCTCCCTACAGAAAATTGTCAGCTAGGGGGAATACGGTAAGGACCTCTAAGATTTGGGGCTGGATATAGATGTTGAAAGGGGAATAACTGTTAACTATATTTTTCCAGTAAAGGAATGACAGATTATCAAAAGAGAATGCCAAGTGGTAAGTTTCCAACAAAGGAGAACTTCTTCACCCTATGAGCAGTTATGTGGTGAAAGTCCTTGTCTCTTGGATGCTAAAAATGCTCATGGGTTCACAAATGCCAGAATTTGCATGTGGGTAAGTATATGGAAGAAAAAAAAACCCATCCAGTATTACTAAATACAAATATATGCTGACTAGCTTAGGAAGCCCTGAGCCATAACTCACAGGATGCTTGGAAAATATTCTGAGGAAGTACAACTAATTGATCCTCTATCAGTTCCTGTTGGCTGCAGAATACTGGGCTAAATCAGCTTTTGACCTAAACTGGTTCACACAACATTACAAAAAGGTTTCTAAATTAACATTTACTGAACAACTTCAGGCCTACTGGGACAGTATAGCAAAGCCAAACCAATTTGCAAGTCCACACACCTATTTTTATTTAAATGCTGTATTTATTTCAATGCTGTATCATTCAACAGAATCAAGACTCTTGGCTTTCTGGGGAAAAAGGGGAGTGTGTCTGATCACCCCATCAGCCCAGCAGGACATTACTGCCATCACACGGCAGCCAAATGTGCAGAGCACCTGGGATTGAGCCCAAGGACTTCAGCGGTGGCACATCACTCTGCTACTCTTCACAGACAATTGCCCCAGCTCTCAAGCATCTTTTATGAAAACTAGCAACGCCATACCATGGCCAGAACAGAATAGGCTTTGAGGCCAATCATCTTCTCAACCAAAATTTACACCATCTCCACTCCAAACTTTTACAATCCACAACTTTTACTCTCCCCTGATTTTCTGCTCTCTGCTACGCATGAAAGTCCCAAAATACATCACAGAGTTAAAACCTGGTCTTGGGTTAGTAGACCATTTGGCCAGCAGAAGAATGAGCAAGAAAACCTCACCACATCACCTTTTCATTTCTGCCCTAACGGGTAAAAAATGCTGGACCATGCTGCTCTGCCACTCATCACCTAACACAGGTGTGATGGAACTCCTCCGGGATAGCAGATCCATTCCTAGCACATGGCATTACTCAGCCACCCAGACCTGCCCACAACAGGCATGCCTCCATTTCTGCAAGTTTCTAGTACCAGCTTCTTTCTTTTCCTACTCTCCTGGGTCAGAGGCATAACCCAGGGAAGACAGTTTGGTCAGGGTATCTCTGTGTCAGACTAATCCCAGCTGTCACTGGGGCCATGAATAAAACCGAGGTGAGTCTGACTTACACCAAATCCCAAGCCAACAAGGGGAATATGCTGCTGCAGAAGTGGTATAAAGACACTTGTCTGCTTGAGTACACTGACACATACCAGGCACAGCTCAGCGTACCCAGGGGACAAGGCCCAGCAGTACAACACCCCAGAGAGACTCCTATGATCTCAATGCAGGTGCCTGCCCCAGAGAGGACTGGACCTTGGGGAGCCAGAGCTGTCTGACAGATTTCTGCATGCCAACACATTCATGTTCACGGTTCTTCAACTAGCTTTTCTAGTCCTATGAAATATTTCAAACTAAGCAGCTCTCACCCCAACACCCACCTCCAGACAGCACACAGGCAAAGATGAGACAATTCCCAAGCAGGGAATAAGCATGCCATGGTCCCACGCTACCATCTTCACTAACCTCATCACCTTTACACCTCTCCTACCCCTCTTTGCCCTGATCCTGCGGTGGGTTCATTGAGGAGCACAAAGTTGGTCCTTGCTGAGCCAGCACATGACAACCTGGCACAGGCTTCAGAGGAATTAATTCAGATGTGCAGAGTCTGATCCTTTTCAGAGAGCATGCAAGAGAGGAGGCATCACTTCTCACTTTAGACAGCAAGGAAGAGTAAGAGAAGAAGAGATGAGAGAATCCTTGCATAAAAAAGGCAGCAGGAAAAAATGTCCTAATTTGGAAAGACAGGCTTCATTGCCATGGCAACCCAGAATCGCCCCAGAGCAGCCAGACTTTGTATGTGGTGTTAAACGGCTCAACCATTAAGAGAAAATACTAAGGGGAAAAAAATTATGGGGCTGTGTAAGGGGAAGTATCTGGCAGCAGACTTTTCCTCTGGGGGGACTTGGGCAACTAAAATGAACCCTTTGAGTCTTAACTTGTATTTTCCCCCCCATCTTTAGGTGCAGACACATTTTTGTGCATTTGCTTAGTTTCTGGAGAATGAGTCACTCCTTGCTGCACTGCCTTTCCGCCCCAGCCTAGTCACCAGCAGTGGGGCCAGATCCTGCCTCCCATGCAACATGGGAACTAAAGGCAAGTAGAGCCCCAGTTCCTTTCTTCAAAGCCCCCTACAAAGACCTCCCAGGACAAGGCAGAAATGGGAAATGCATGGCAAACGACATGGCAACAGTTCAATGTGGCAGCACATGTCACCAAGGAGGTGACAACACAATACAGGGTGACAGTAGCCACCAGCCATCCCAGCATATGGCCTGTGGTGTTTAACAAGCACATAAAGGATCTTTTCAGGAAAGCTGAGGACTGCTAGGCACATGCGGCCATGGGGTAAGCAAAAGAAGTGGTGGGAGAGATATACTTACTAAAGTCACGCAATGCACATATTGCTGGCTGAGAGAGGAAGATGCATCCCTGCAGTCGTTAATTATCTGATCTCACCCTGAGACCTTTCTGCCACTTTAGTCTATGAATTACTCTGAACATCTTGTCAAACCTCCTCTCTCCACACCCCCGCCTCCTTCCACACTCACTCTTGTGGTACCCTGAGTTCTTCCTCCACACTGCTGTGTCTTATTGAACACCTCCATTCAGCAGGTCTCCTCATTCTTTTCTTACCCTTGCACAGTTCTACCACCTTTTCTCAGCCTCCACAAGAAGTCTCACCCATCTGCAGGGGCTACCCCCCAAAGTGCACTTAACACATGAAGGTGGACCAGTGCAAAGAATAACAAGGTCAGATGAGCAGCAAGGAAGGAATATCAGAATACGATTTTATCCTCTAGAGGGTCCCTCCTTGTAACTGAAGGAACAAATCCCAGGAGATGACTTCACAGAGGACCATCCCCTACAGATTCCTAATTGCAAAGAGAAAAATTGTCACAAGATCCATGTCAACTTCAGTCTAACCTTTTCATGTTACCTCATTTTCTTATCCAATTTATTTAGCAAGCAACAGCAGAATGTCAGCCAAAAGGATTCCCTGATAGCTGGGATGCATGCAGTGCAAAGAATGACAGGACATGCTTCTGCATGGGTATGGTTACAAGGAGACATGACACACCTCTTCCACGTTACGGATTCCCACACAAAACCACTTCTCCCTGGCTACAGAAACCCAAATATGCCAAGCAATAAAATCCTTACAATCTAGACTAAACCAGGACAGGAGGAAGCAGAAAAACTGAACTCACTCTCCTACTACCAAACAAAAAAGCCTGATTTGATTTGAGAAATTTGTTTATTTTATAGCAGCAGCACAGCAGGAGCTGTTGGCTGGCTACTGGCACTCTGGAAGAACAAAATGCTTCCTCACAGCTTGTACTGTATATTACTGAGTATTATTACAGGCATGCCTCTATATAGAGTAACACGGCTGGACCAGTACAGTGACTAGTTAGCAACACTGTCAACAGAAATGTGACCAAAGCACAGCATTTCTCCTCCCAGTGGTCAGTCTCACAGCATGTTTTTGTCAGCCTGTTTTGCCTCTGGTGAGAAATCTGCCCAGCCACAGCTTCAGTTTATAACGATCAAAAAGATGAAACTTAAAATCCACATATATGCATTACATCTTTTAAGGGAGCTCAGGAAAGGGCAGAGGGAACAGACAGAGAGAACAGCTGGGACAAGCCCTTGTGAATATGAGCCCCATGGCCTCACACCAGGACATGGAGATAGTGAAGGTTAATGGCAGCATGGCTCATTGTGGGAGAACAGATCATGGGCATGAGGAACAGTGCAGCCAAGTGAGGTCTCTAACCATCCTCTAAATGAAGCTGTTCCACCATCTGCAGCCGAGCACACTTTGGCATTAAACATTTTGCATAAAGGCCTAATTAATGGAGCACAAAGTGACTTATTAAATCTAAATTAAGGAGCTAAATGACTAGCAAAAAAAGAAAAAATTCCTTCTCTGGCCAGTTAATGGCTGTAGCAAACATTTCAATGTGCCCAAAGAGCAGCAAAACTCACCTGACAGGTTCCAAATATGCAAAAGTTTACCAAAAGATAATCAGAAACTTTAAAAACAAAAGAGAGGGAGGTGCCATGAGTTTAGGGAGTCTGTCATATGACCGAAACAAGCAGAGAGAGAAGGCTGCCTGATTCACCCTCTGTCCAACTGAAGGTACCCACTGATTAGAGTATGCCTGATCTCCTTCAGCACCATCTGAGGAACCCAAACCACTACAGTTTGTGCAGACTTGCCACAAGACTAAGATTAGACAGAAAGCTCAGCCACCTCAAAGGCAGAAAAAAACCTGAGGCAGAAAACAGATGTCTGCTTGTCAGTTATGAAGAAAACTAAGGTACAATACACATTTTAAGTGCAAGTTTTTAAGTCTCTGCATTGAAAATATAGTAAAAGGCACAGAAGTTACCAATGGAATAATCCAGTGAAATAATTGAATCATTGTTGCCATCATCAGGCCAATTTCTTTCCTCAAGAGGTCTGGTTTTGTATAGAAATATTAAAATCTCCAAGCCTTGCACCATGTTCTCTTTCAAAAGCTAGCCGACATGAGCGTGTGACACTGAGAAAACTCCTGTTCATGACTATGTCTCATTTGCTGCTGCAATCCAAACCATTGCGGTGCAGTAGTGTGAGTCACAGAGCGCGCACATGTGCACCAAGCACAAGTGTGAACCAAGCATCCAACCCTGAGAGACAGTGCCACTCACTCACATTAGATGCTCGTATGCGAATCACAAAGCAGGACAGCACTGTGGTGAATCAGAGTGAGTCACCATGGGAGCATGTGGCAGGGAAGGAGAGCGTGCTGCAAGCGTATTTGGGGCACACTGTGCATGGGTCACTTGTGCAGAAATCACAGCTCCCAAGATATTCCAGAGGCTTTGCCCACCTTCTGTATGCAATGTTAGCTCATTTTCTTTAGGAAACAAGCTCTTGCAAACCTGATGCACGTGTGGTCATGCATATGTGAGTTAGGCTTCGCAGTAACTCTTGAACCTGCTGGCCAATTTCTACCTGATTTGATAAAGGGGCAAAGGACTCAAGGAGAATTGAATTCTTACAGTGCTGTATAAAATACAGCCTACAACTTCATGCAGTCCTTTCTCTGGCCCCACAGCAGTGCATATGATTCATTCACAGTTAAAGCCTCACTAGACAATCAAATAAACTTCATCCTGCCTTGGCAACATGCCTGTAGTGGGCAGCCCCTATAAACAGAACCCCCAGGACACAACAGTACATCTATCTTTTGTCCAGCCAGTGGGTATTAAAAAACAGAGTGGAAACTGGAAGAAAAGCAATAGGAGACTTGGGGAGGAATGGGATTGTTGTAGGGGGTGGTGTAGTCAGCTCCTGAAAACTTGAAGCTGCACACTCACTTATTTGGACTGGACATCTTCTAGTTGAAGCAATGCAGTGGGTGGAGAAATTAGATCTTTTTAGTGCCCCTAGTCCTCACCACTGGGGGAAGGATGAGTTCAGCTCTTCTGAAATCTCTTCACCCAGCTCAGATTCTCTCCTCTGTGGACTCTCTGGTGTCTACTAAGTTGAGCTCACATTACAGTCTTAGTATATAATTCAGTTAAAGAGTCAATTAACCATGAGATGTGAATCTGCTGAAAACAGGACTTATTCATTTGGGAGCTGACAAAACTACTTGCTCCATCACCCTTCCACTCACTGTCTTTTCAACAAGCTGTTCCAAAGTCAGGTCATAAAATTAACTCGGTGCCAGACTGGGGGCAGAAAAGCCTCTGGTGTGGCTTTGCAAAAGTGGTAAGAGACTGTGTGTCCATTCAGAGATAAACATGAAAGGCTGAACTTTCAGAATGGGGAGATACCCAGCCTTTTTTGAATTTGGGGCTGCCCTAGCCTGCCTTGTGCTGGATGTCAGGGTTAAAAACGGCACCTATAACCACTGCTCAAACTCCAAAAGACGCCTACTTCTCCAATTGCCACCACTCTCTGGGAGGTGGGCAGAGCCCATTCAGCTACCAGGTGTCCTGCGCCTGGCAGTTTGGCATGCAATGCCGCAAGGAAAAGGCACTCCACTCTACCAGCCTTGATGCCACCTGCTCCCAACCCTCCTGCTGCCCACGCCAAGGAACAGGCTGAGCCTGGCCCACAGCCAGGGCCCTGGAGGGGCCCAAATGGAACCAGGCGACTTGGAGACACAGAAGGCAGGCACTTTCTGAGAGATGCTGTCTCCATACACCATTATCTAACAAATGCACCACTATCCAACAAGAGCCTCTCTGCTTCCCAAAGGACTGTTTCTTTTATTAAGCATCCATTGATCCCTCCTTCTTATCTATAGTAGCTTCAGAAGAAGGTTGTCTTCCTTACATTTCTCCTGAGCTCACTAGATGGTTTGAGGTTTGTTTTTAACTGTCTCTAGTAGATAACTAAATGGTATTGGTAACTATCAGCTCAATGTGTCATTTCAAGGAAAGTCCTTCCCTCTCTCAACCTTCCTTCATACTGAACCAGCAACAGAAGATTTCCTGCTCCCCACAAGTCTTCATGAGCTGAATGTGACGGAAACACTGCATTTCCAATGAGGGGAGTGTCCTGGGTTCAGCAGTTGCAGTCAGTTTTTCTTCTCTTTAGTAGCTGGTGTTTTGACTTAACCCGGGAACAAGGCTGATAAGGCCGATGTTTTTGGTTGTTGCTGAGCGATGTTTGCCCTGACCAAGGACTTTGTGAGCCTCATGCTCTGCCAGGGAGGAGAGAAAGCCGGGAGGTAGGAGGGACAGGACTGTACTGACAGAACCCAAACTGACCAAAGAGGTATTCCATACCATAGCACGTCATGCCCAGGATGTAACTGGGAGTGATCCGGAAGGCCTAGCTCTCTCTCAGGGTGGTTGGGAGAGGTGGTCGGTCAGCACTCGGTTGGTGGGGTGCCGTGAGTTATCTGTTGTGGTTGATAGGATGCTGTATTCTTTTCCTGTATCATTATTATTATTGGTGGTAGCAGCAGTGATTTGTGTTATACCTTAGTTACTAAACTGTTCTTATCTCAACCATGTGGAAGTTGCATTCTTTTGATTCTCCCCCCATCTCTCTGGAAGCAGGGGAGTCTCAGCAAGAGGAGGACATCCACTTCAGAAGGAAATTTCATTTATTTCAAGAAGGTGAGAGCTACATGCAGCCACTTGCAAGGACGAACATTTCTGGAAATAGTAGTATTACCTCGCACTCAGCCATGCAGGTGTGTGAACCCTATGATTTGTCAGGCTTAAATAGAAGTTAAGACAATAAAGTCCTCCCAGATCTCTGACCTTTGATAAATGTGAAGAGCTGGTTAATGCAGCACACCAAATATTAAACTTTAGCTCAAGTAGGTTTCTGTTGGAGGAAGTCCCCATCCGCCAGGAGCTATGAACTGTCACAACACACAACATCCTCACAGGCAGCACTGCCCCAGCTGAGGTGACACCAATTTACCCCTGGCCAGGTCCCCTCAGCCTCATCCCATAGCCCAGGGGGAGTAACAAGCAACTTACAAGCCTGTCACAAACCTTTCTCTCAAACTTCACCCCCTATAGCTGCTCAACCATGATGTGGAATAGACAACACTAAACTTCATGTTTAGCTGTGGTGAGAGGATCACCAGCTTGACAAGCTGGTGATGTGGAGAACGGTATTAACTGAGTAATTAAATTACTTCTGTAATTACTCTCACATAGCTATAAATAATGTAAGCCCACACGTTCTGTCTGGAAGCCACAATAGAGAGAGAAGACAAGGTGAGGGATGCAAATGAAAAAGCAGAAATAATAATAATAATAATAATAAAAACACTTAGCATTTATACAGCACAGCACATTTTCAAAACACAGTGCAAACAATAATTAAGAAATGGGTAGAGTGACAGACAGGAGAGGGTGAGAGGAAGGGAACTGTGAGATGCAAGAGGAGGAGAAGGAGAGAATGCATGGAGCAGTACCTGAGATACAGCAAGGCTGGCAGCCCAGTGGATGCACTGCCCAGCCCCATGGCAGGGCCATGCCATGTGGCTTTTCATCCCACACTTCCATACTGCTGCAGCAAGCTGGGGAGGGAGTAAGGACACAGCTCTGCCTCTGCAGAAAGGGAGCAGCAAAGCAAGCTCTGGAGCACAAGCCAGGACAAAGAACTACACTGCATGAGAGCACACCTTGAAGAGTCAGCAGCTCTATCACAAAGCATCCTCTCAACGGCTCCCATCTGTGCCCTCCAGTGCAGAGCCTCAGCAGTGACCACACTGGCCCCAAGCCACACAGCTGGTGGAGGCTGTGGGGTCTTGCCCCCTCCTTCCAGGAACTTTTCCCCCTTCCCACCAGGCCTGGGGCCCTAGCACAGGTTGTATTGGCTAAGGAGGGGCACAGCCAAGTTAGCCCCAGGCACACTTTGGGAGACCTGGTGGCCTTCCCTCAAGGGAAGCACTAATGGCAGTGTCCCTGTCCCCTCCAAGGAGCCATTTCTGACTGCTGTGTGGCTCAGTGCAGAGCAAGGAGGGAACATTCCTGTCTAACTGAAGAATCAGGCAGCAATCACAGGGAAAGCATGGCTGCTAATGCCATTGCCCTGTGCCCTACCTTAGTCAAGCCCTGCTCTCCTCAACCAGTTTTCACCAGACAAGTTTTCTGCTTCAATGGCAGCTCGGACAGCATCACCTGGACAAGCACATCTCCTCCTCTTTCTTCTCTGCCTTTTCCTATTCCCCATCCCGTTTTCCACCTTTTTTCAACCAGTCTGCCTATCTCCTTTTTTCAGGATCTCTTTCAGAAGCCCCTGCTCTGCTCTGGCTCTCCATGACTCCCTGCATGCCCCCCAACCTCACCCTGTCCCAGTCCAGATTCCCTGCTGCACGTTTCTCCTGTCTGGATCCCACCAGGACCCCACAGAAGAGCTCCAGCCCCAGAATGACCTGTGCAGCCCCCCAAGGCGCAGTTCTGAAGCACAGTTGGCAAGGACAAGCTCTTCTAAAGATACGTGACAGACATCTAAAAAGACTCTGGTGCACATTCACAGTTTATCATGCTTGTAACAAGGCCAAACTTGGGGCAACCAGCACATTTCTGGTTAAAAGTTCCCCCCGTAAGATACCTGCACCAAACCTGTGCCTTTGCTCTGAGGACCTGTGGTGGTCAGGCAGAACTTGTAAAGGAAAATGTGCCAGCACATTTACACAGATAAATCACATATCATCCTGTGCCATATTTTCAGAGAGAGCTGTTTTATTTTCCAAATAAATAGTAAAATGAATCCATCACCTTGAGGCATACACCTGGCATAGGAAACTTTGCACAAACAGTCATGGCCTGGCAAAGTTACAGGAAACCCCCAAGAGGATCTTATAATGGGAAATGCTGGGCAAGCTTACAATAGACGGTACTGTCAGCTGTGAATACAAAAAGTTCTCCTGTATGCTGTAGCTATTTAACCACCTCTAATAGGGTTACAGCTTATCTTTCTAGAGTCCACATTTTCATATCAAGCATTGTATTTGCTTCAGCTAGAAAAAAACTGTTAATCGCTCCCTAGCAATTAGGTAACGTTTGCCTTTTGTAGAGCTCAAAGCACTTTACAAAAACATTGTTACCATCTTCTTGCAAAGGGCAAATTGCTGTAGACAGAAGTTGAGCAACTGCCTTAAAGTCATGTTTTATAGCTGAGCTGCTGTGTGGACTCCGTTCCTGCTTGACTCTGCAGGCACCCTGTAGATCAGTCCTCCTCAATATGTGTGCTTGCCTTTCCTGCTTTTTTCCTACCTGTCTTTAGACTCTCCACATCATTCCTTTTTCCCCTCTTCCTCTGAAACATATATAATATTATTATCAGGAGCCTCACAGATGCACAGCTAGAAGCTATTGCCAAAGCACAAAGAAAAAATGCCTCAATAGAGCCTATAGGTTTTGCTTGGGTTTTTTTTCAGTCACCCTCAGAACTTACTCTCCTTATTGTTTTTCCTCCTACTATCCTAGATTCTGTTTTCTTTCTTCTGTCTCATCTTGTTCATCATCTTTCTCCTCCTCTCCAGCAACGTAGCATTCTCCAGTACTTGATTCAGTCCTGCTTGAAAACAGCAATATGGTTTCCAAGCTCTTCCCTAAGGAGACTAGAGAACATCCTGGTAAAACTTAGTGCCTGAATTTTTTCTTGATACACTAAAGTATCATTTAATATTGTCATTTAACATATCACAACATATCATTTAATATATTTTCTCAACTTTATCCTGTCTCTCCTACTTCAACTTCTGGCAGCTACACCAAGCATTGTTTTCTCTGATCTCAGTCTACTTCTATTCACTGTGTGTATAAATCACACTCTGACTCACTGTTCAGCCAATCCACAATACACACAGACAGCTGTTTCACTCTGTCTTCATATATCAGTTTCTCCAGACCCTTAACAGTCACAGACTACAATTATATCTTTATCTATACCCTGTTTTTTTCCAGCTTGTGTATATGTAATTCCCTTAACTTCCTTCATAATCCGCCCCTCCAAACTTGGTTAATGAGGCAAATAAAAGGCAAAGAGAATAAGAGATTCCCTGGAAAGAATTGTTTCTCTCTGTCCTGCGGTTACTGGGGAATGACATGCAGATCTAAAGCAGCAGCATTGGGCAATTTCACACTCCATGTTTTCAATTTCATTTTGAGGCCAGTTTAGGGAAGGGACAAATTTGAGTGTAATTAATTTAGATTTTGTGAGACAAGTAACCGCTTGGGGTTGTAATAAAGGACTCCCTGCTCTAGAATGAAGAAACTAATCTCCTTGTCCGGCTGGGGATGGCACAAATTGATTTAATACTTTTGTGTTGGTTTTTTTTTTGTTTTGAAGAAAAGGGTTATAATGATGATGATTATAAATAACTATGGGTCAGATCTCACCAAGCTCCCAGGTTTTATTTAGATAAGTGCTCACAGATTTGGAGATCTAACAACACATCATTAGTGTGAATATCAAAGTTAGAAATCTAGCAAGAAAGAACTTCACAAAAGCCTCATTACTTGCCAGGTCCAAGCTGGGTGGAAATCAGTCTTTTCCTCACAGATGTTGCAATACTTCTATTCCCAGGTAGACAATGGCAATACCACATTTAAACATTAGTTGGAAAGAAGTTAATTTAGCTTCTCTTTCCCTCAGGTATGTTGTAGCAGTTATGTTCAGAGCTAGGCAAGGAAAGGTCTTCTGTCACTCGAAAGAAAACATCACTATAACAAGAGAAGAAAACTAATGCTCAGTACTTCTGGAAAAGGAATTCTATGGCCCAAAATAAAGTAGCTTATAAATAGCTACAGAAGGTTGATGTAAAGGAATCGGACTTCAGTTTTGCTTGGTGTTGGGTCTGGGACAACTTGTATCAAGGGAAGACAACCATGCCTCTGTGTAGTCATCTCCTCCTTCAGCATTTTATCCCTGCCCCAGCACTGTCACTGCCAAAAAGCACCCAAGGATACATTGGCAGGGTATGAGCCTCACCAGGGTCCCTCAAGGTTTTCTCTTCCTCAACCCTGACACACTCAAGCTTAGAGGGTGCCTTCAGGCTTCAGGTCTCCAAGGCTTTTTACTTCCAAGGCTCAGGGCAGATGTAAAGTGCATCAAGTAGAAGCTACTGGATGGGGATATTTCAGGGAAAGTTACCAGATTTTTTTTTTTCCTTTTTTTTAACACGGGGGGTGGGATATGAAGTTCCTTATTTTCTCTTGTGACTTCTGAAAACAATACCCAAAAAAAAGTTAAGGCTTTGAAACAGATTTCCTCCAAAAAAAAACGGGAGATAAAGTAGAGGAAAACTTAACAAGTTTAAAAGCAGACTATTTTGACAGGATATTTAATAAAAGAAATAAAATATTTCTTTGAAGTCTTTTTTTTTTAATTGAAATAATATTGATGAAAGCACTTGTGCTCTTGTTTAGAAAATGAGAGCTAACATTGATGGATTTAATGGCCCTGGGGAGAGGTTAAAGCTCTTAGAAGTTCATTTCAAGGTTTCCTAATATCTGAGGGATTTTAAGTGCTGTAATTCATTTGTAAAGTAATAAAAATTGTTCTAGGGAAATTCTCAGATGATAATTAAAATCCACACAAATACGTTACCTATATTCTTTTTCTTTATATGAAAAAATGTCATTTTGTTTGTGTGGATTAGATAGAGATGTAAACCCAAATTACAGATCAACCTGGCCTGTTGTCATAGGAAAAAAACAACACTGACATACAATACTGGCTTTCATTGTTTATAACTCTGTGACCCACCTTTCTTCTCCCTCCACAACTTTTGCAGCAGACTTTTAGTTTCAGAACACATGATATTTAGTTCATTATTGGTAAGCAACACAGTGCTTTCATTTGGCAGCAAGATAAAATTGAGTACCAAAAGCAGAAGTATATTAATCATGTCCTCAATAAAATTATTAAAAGCTTGCAGGGAAACTGCTGGTATTTTTCTTCTTTCAAATCAAATTCATCTTTGTTAACCACTAGATTAGTCTAAGAACATTTAAACTACTACTATCATCAAATGTTGTTTCAGAGGAATGAAAATGCTTTGTGAAATTACATGAACTGCATCAAGTTTTGCTTTGGAGGGAAAAAAAATAGAAATCTGACAACACTGAACCATCTCTTTCAACATCTGTAGATCAAAATGTGTCTTTTCCCCTTCCTGCTTCTAAGCAGCAATTTTGTTTGCAATTTATTTCACTTCAGTTCATATAATCCAGTCAAAGGGAACTTTTGCTTTTGCTTTTTTCCTTCACACAAGGACTCTAAAAATTTCAGATGTCATCCTTAATGGAAATGAAACAAATTTACATCCAAAAACTGAGGTTTGCATTCCCCATGCATCCCTATTATTTAACCTTTGGAAACCTGAGAGTGAAATTGCTTTCCTTTTAATTACAGATCTTCTGATTTTAGCAGCACTGTCCCAGTGTCTTTGACTTTGTCCTGGTTTCAGTGTGAATCTAGGTGCTCAGCTTATCCAACTCATTTTAGCTTCCCTGTACCTGCAGCATCACTTCGCTGCACTCTGACCAGCAGTTAGTTTTCTTTCCTAGTGTTTTCCACCTATTGTCCAAGTTTGGATTTCCTCCCCATCAAAATACCAAAGAATACCATTGCTGCAGCACCATGGAGATCACAACTACATTCAGCATTGAAAGAGATAAAATATGTCTTGGAAACCACAACAGAAAACCAAAATAAAGGGGACAGAGATTTATGAAGTGGGGATGGGAAAGGTGGAGGTGCAGCTTTGGTGTGAATGGGGAAGAAAGAACAAGGTAGTGGAGAGAGTAGCAGAAAAGTCACCTCTGCGCTGTGGGAGAAAAGGAAGGAAAATCTGATCTAGAATGGATCAGGGATTTTAGATTTCAGGTCAGTTTCATGCAGCTTTCATACAGATTTTATTATGGACACAACTGAATTTAACAGATTATTCTTTCCTAACATTTTGTTTCCATCAGTATGGTTAACCTGTGTGGGGAAGCCCTGGAAAAAATAGCAAGGGATGCAAAGATAGAGAAGAATTATTTTCAGCTGGGTAAACATAATCATCCTCTTCTTTCAATATTTTTCCTAGGTGCTGCCTGGGCACCACTGTGTTACTGTAAAGCTGCACAGGACAAGAAGCTTTGGCAAAATAACATGACTGTGGAGAAATAGTGAGGGACAGTTCCACCAAAAACTACAATCACCAACTGTGCCATAAAGAGAACCCGAGGCATTTTTTGCCCTTACCTTTTCTGCTTTCATTATCACCAAGTTGAGATTTCCTGTTGTTTTTTTAAAACAAACAGTCTCTCATCACAAAACAGACCGACCAGCTGAATGGTGTGGTCATTTTTTAGGCAAAAAGCTAAATCTTTTCCAACACAATAAGCATCCTAAATCTTGAACAATTCACTCTTAAGATGCCTATGAATGTATATTGTTATTGCTATTTCCTTTTGTGTAACTGTTCCTCTACTTCAAGTTCTAGGAAGAAGTCATTTTAACTAATATAGAAAATATAATGAAGAAAAACCCAGCCCAGATTTCCAGACTCAGGTCTGCAAACACAAGGTATTGGTTTGTCTGCTCATCTGAACAGAAGCTTGGTTTGCAGCCTTGAAGGTTTCCTTCCACCATCAGTCTCTTAACACACAGCATTCTTATCTATCATCTATTTCCCTAATGCAATCATACTGAATTTCTGCATTCAAAAAACAACTGAGAAAGGAGAACTTATTTTAAACACTAGAATGGGAGCAGATATGCATACCAGTCACAAGTGCATTGCAGTCCTCCAGACAATGCAAACTAATGCCTAAGATCAGGCATCACAAAGCTGTAAAAAGACAGGTTATTATGGCAACTTCAAGCAAACTGAAGAGACTAGGAAGCTTCCACTAGCACAGCTCTTGAATCACAAGAACCTAGCATTGATCATGGTGCACATTTCTTTCCATCTCATCTATTTCAGATTAAACACAGATCGTCAGTGATCCCCTTCTCATCAAAGGTCCAGGTGACACAATACCATCACCCTAGCCCATTTTCAAGATATTACGACCAAAACAAGGGCAGGTGTTTCCTTGCAGGGTTGAAAAAGTGTGAACATGTTTCTACCCTGCCCCACAGCTGCAGACCTTGTTCCTCTGAGAACAGCTATCATAGTGGCTATTGGACCCCCTCAGCCATCACTCCCAAGCCACCCAGCCTAGACAAAATAACTGCTGCAGTTCACACTGTTTGGTGTCACTGCTGGCACAGTCAGAGACTAAAGGGACTGAACCAGTGATGTCAAGACTCTCTCTCAGCCAAGTGGTCTCTCCAGAGCTCAAGTGAGGCACATTGTGTGTCTATGCTTCACCATTTTCCTGGAACTAAACCCAGATCACAGTGTGCACACAGATCATCTGGTCATTTTCTTCTGATGCCAAATTAGGCAAAGATTAAACCTAACACTTTGTTACAGCTAAGCAGGTGGGATTAGGGACACCAGCACTGAGGAGAGAAACAGCAAAAACACATGCAAATTCCTGTATACTCGTTTTTCAAAGGGAAAAAGCAAAACAGAGGGAAAGCAGAAGATATAAACATTATCCATAAAATCTAACCAAATGCAATACTAAAAAGCATGAGTTTGAACAAAACCATCAGGAAATCCAGATGTTACACTTCCAGCAACATACCTCCACCTGCGATGTTACAGCTGCGGTAGGATGCATAGTATTTAATTTGAGGCATCACAAGCAAGTCAGGGTACAGACTTCTTCAGCACTTGGCAGAGGGAGCCAGGACTGTCCTATGAGCATTTCAGGGCACCCTAAGGTGGGTGGAGTGAACTGTCCTCAGGTGGTTCCCCCCTCCCAACTGGTTTTAACAATGCCCAGACCTCCAGCTGGCAGGTAGTAAACTGCTAGCTGGACATTAACTGAGAGGAAGCCAGCCTATGGTGCACATTATACAATATTTCTGTCTATATATACAGGAGAAAAGAAAATTCAAGCTGGAAATGCTCTCTTTTTTTCTTTTTTTTTTTTTTTTTC